>JAAGWO010000430.1:0-14481 GCA_013266205.1 Fusarium decemcellulare
TTTATTTTAAATTAAATATTTCCTTTCTTTTTATTATAATTTTAAATTTTGCCTTATTTTACCGCCTTTCTTTTCTTTTAATCTCTATATTCTATATCCTTAAACCTTTTTATTTCTTCTTTCTTTATTTTATTTACCATTCCTAGGTCTTATATATTAAAATCTATACTACTAAGTCTCGTGTTTCTTCTTTATTTCCTATTTATTTACTATTAGAGTTACTATGTCTTCCTTATATTCTAAAGACCCCTCTTTTACCTCCCCCTATGCTCTCTTATCGCCCTTTATTATATCACCTATCTTACAAGCTATTATTCACTTTTCAACTACAGGGGATTTAAATATCCTTATAAAATTACTTCCTGGTCTTCCTATCCTACCTTCTTATAAAATAAAATCATGCCTTGTAGGTTAAGTCCCCTTTCTTCCGTTCATTTTGTAATTTATCTCTTTTATTTCATTATATTTAGCCACTTACTAATACAGTTTTAAAGCCTACAAGCTCTTTATCTCTTTTTATACGAGAAAAAGACACTATAACTTATAAACTACACTTTCTACCTCCATTTTTTAATAACCCGCCGTTATTACTAGAACAAGTCATATCTTCTCCAAATATCCCTACCAGCACGAGCTTAGCAAGTTCCTACTTACAAGTCCCTTCTATCCTCCCTACAATCCATAATCAATTAACTCTTAACGAGAGACCTTTGGCCAGTAATCACTGCTCAACAGGGTCGACCCTCAACCCTACCCTACATCGAACCTCTCTTCCAGGCCTAGATCCCACGAAGCTACCACAACCTCTCCTTACACAGCCGACAACCTTACCCCTTGCCCAGATTACTCCCAACTGTCAGCCAGTCGCGTCAAATATCCCTTGGCACATACCCCATAACCTTCCTAAATGTCCACCGCCACCTTTCCACGGGTCTCATCAGCCGTTATCCTTACAAGCACCAATAACAGAGCTACCAAAACTTCATCCCGTCAAGACGCAAAGGCGACGACATCGGACTAAATCTGGCCCAATCTCATCAACGATCAAACAGCCACCGCAAAAGATTGTACGGCCTTCCTTTACTTGCCTCTTACCTTGGAGGGCAGCAATGGAAGCCTTTTGTCCACAACTCCGGCGATGCCAGCGATCTCTTTCTCCATTCCTACTTTACTGCATGCAGTCCCAAACTACGTCACATGCCACCATGTATTTCTTGGATTACCTGTATGAGCAGTCCCACTCGCCTGCGGTGCAGAACGGGCTTCTTGCTATTAGTCGAAGGGATGACGGATGGGAAGAGCTAACACTAGACATTAAGGCGAGCCTTGGTCAAATGTCGATTACTATTTCTCGGTCTTTTTGCTAGATCGCTCTTTGTTCTCAATAAACTTCAGTTTAGTAGACCATAGTAACTAAAAGGATTACTACTAAAATAATATCAGTCGGTCGGAGACATCTACAACCTTACAGACAACTCAAGAAGTGAGGGAAAAAGTAAACGAAGCAAGCAGGTGTCGAGCTTCAGCCAACAGTCACGGGCATAGCGATTACCCCCAACAATGGGATCTCAACCCCAGAGACAGCATCGGCAAGCCTTGTCTCAGTAATATGGTCTCGAACAGGTCAGATCGACCCCGGGCGATTGCCAAGCACATGTACCGTCAGCATCAAGGGCTTAGTGCCGCAGGTTTATCCAAGGTGCATGGCGCTAAGCTGCCTAGCGCCATTGAAATTTTCAACATGCATGAGGCTAGTCATGGAGGACCCATGCCGGTGAAGGGCCTGAGCCGCGGTCTTTGTCGTCATATCGTCCAGCCGAGACAGTAGACCAATATCAACCAGATTGTTTTCCTTTTTCTACAACTCTCAGTCCCCTCATCATATTACGCTGCCGATCAACTGCAGGGATGGAATGCAGGATTCGATTGCCGCCAGTTCCGGGTGCAATTCTGACAAATAGCCCTGTGATGGTGTGGCCCCGTCTTCAATCCTTCTCCTCGCTTCTCCTGCGTCCATTGTGTCTTACTTTGCTTCTGACGTTGGCTCAATCTTCTTTCAGCGCGCCCGCAGTACCTCCTCAAATGTCAGAATGCTTGCATGTTTACTCAGTGAGCTTCGGGGAAGAAATAACCATTATACAATATTACAGTGTCCTATGCTTTCCATAACCACTTGACATTAGATATAAACAGAACCTAACTTAGCAAAGCCAATAGGAAACATATTACTTTCTCTTACATACTGACATTTAGTTATATTCAATTGGCAATTAAGCACCACGACTAGTAACGATGTCATACCTACTTGGTCCGTATGTCACATCTCCCGCGTTCCTTGAATCCACTAGCTTAATTCCGTCGGCAATCGCGGCGGTTCGTCCCGTCATTTCCACCTGCACCCAACCAGTTTCATCTGAATGCCGATCAAACCGGCCCCGCTGTAACCATTGACGCCCCAGTTGGTGAGGACCGTTTATCGCCTGGCCTTCTTTTCTCTTCCCCCAGTCTTAGCAAGATCACCAACGACCTTTGCGTGTCATGCCCTTACGCATCACCCCTTCTATCAATACGTACCTAGCTAGACTCTTACATTCGCCAGCGTTAAGAATAGTTTACTTATCAGACAAGTTACTTGAAGTGAATAGGTAGTAGTAAACAAAACCCACTAGAGAGGCTCTCATATACAAGTATTACTTAAGTACTTATTTATTTCCTTATGATGCTTGCATAAACCAAGAGCAACGTATCACCACCAAAACAAGCATGTACCCTGTCCGATACGCCCAGCGCAAGGCTTTGTTGAGCCAACCACTGGAATAGTAACAATGTGGCTGGACCACAATGCAGATAGCTGCCACAAACTGAAGGCTGGGGTTATCAAAAGGAAGTTCTACTTAAGTGAGTTATACATCACGGTTCCTACTAGTATTATGCTATTCATGGGTTACTCAATGACTGAAAGTCTCTTATTTATCCTTTTACCAAGGAGCAACATAAACCATTTGCCTTATAGAATTTTCAATATGATAATGCATAGTTCTACTATTAATAAGAGATACTATTATACCCTCTCTTTAAACTACTCTACAAGATTCATTTATATTATGGAGTATTGTAAATAAGTTATACCATTTATACATGATATTTATACAGCCTTAGCACTGGTATCTGAGTAGTTAGTTACAGCCCCTTACGGCTCTAAACCCTTGCATTCCTGTATTCTTTCCTTTTCTTCAGACCTAACTTGCCTGCACCATATCAAGCCACGCCGGTCAAGTTGATATCTCACTTTCTCATACCCTCTTCGCATCGTCCATCAGTCCCACCCCCGCGCAATCAACGTAGTCTACGATCTACCAGCCATCTGCCTGCATGATCAGCCAACATCCTCATGCTCGAGATCAGCTTGGCATGCGCCCTGATTCTCTGTTCTGTATTGGTTCCCTCAGCCTCTCTGCCGGTTTCTTTCTTTAGTCGTCTCATAAGTTCCTCTGGTGTTATTTGTATCTATAAAGGAGTGCCCTTTCTGTGCCTTGCTTGCTTTACCGGCTCATCTTCCCACAGAAGCAGCATTCACAATCACGCACCTCTTTCTCACGTCTCTCTAGAGTCTCATCTACTTTTACCCTACGTGCTAGGTTTCTGCCCTACTCATCTCGTCTCGCTTCTTCTCTTGCCGAGCCCTTTGTCATCCTCCCACCCCCCTCAACTCTAGCAACAACCCACTATTAAGACCGTCATGTCTTTCTCCGCCATCAAGCCACTTGCTATTATCCCCAACTACCCTCTCGTCTCCTGTACGACATGTGGCTACTGCGTTGTCTTGAATCACATCCCAGCGCACCTCAACAAGCACCATGGAATACTATCGGCTGCCAGGCGCGAGGAGATTATGGAATCGCTCCAGGTTCTCCAACGCAAGCATGGCCTCATCAGTGACCAGGACGGCTTATCGGATATTGAACTCCCCAAGACCCCGATTCCAGAGTTCACCGAGCTCGCTCCCGCTGTTCCATATGGCCTCCGCTGCCACCACTGCCCATTTGTATGCACCAACTCCAAAAGCAAGGAGGACATCATGGTGAAGCATCAGCGGAGGAGCCACACCGCTGATGAGCTGGGTGGCGCAATGGATGACCGAAAAGCCATACTGGTCCACCACACGAAGCATGACGTCTGGACGCAGCGCTTCTTCAACAACAACCTGCTCAGTCAGTACTTCGAGGTAACTCCAACTCCCGGGACAGAGGTCCAAGCTGTCGCGGAAGACGGAACTCCCTTCAGGCCATCATCCCACACCGAGGGCTTGGTGATGCAGATGGTGACCCGCGCGACTGAAGCCCAGAGCAATGCGATAAAGGCCATGACGAGTCTCTCCCTCGACCGTCACATATCAGCCGACGAGGTTGGGATCCAGAGCGGCAACGGCTGGCTCTACCACGTGCAGTGGCCTCATTACTACCGCGGCATCGTAGCTCGCGATGTGCTCCGCCTCAAGGCCGAGCCGACTGCAGATGAGCCATTGCTTGCTCTTGCCGTTGAGATCCTGGCCGACTCAGTCCGCTGGATGTTTGCAAAGGCGGGCGAGGCGGCCAAGATGGAACACAACGCCTCCGCTGGCGTCAACAGGAGGGCTGGCAGCGACAAGCCGAGGCGGTGGAACACCCCCTCGGGCAGCACCGACACGATCCACAGATACGGCCAGTTCATCGGCCGTGTCTTCGTCCATTACCACCGTACAGAGACCCCCCCGCTGGTGAAGGATACAACATGGGAGCCTACTTCCTCGCAGGCCGACGCGTACCGGGACCTCTGGGAAGCGATCCGGCGGGCACAGGCTGAGTCCATGGACGGCGCGGACAGGCGCGTCGTCGTTCACGCCGAAGACTCTGCCACAACTCTGGCATGCCTTCGATTTGTCCTATCCCTTTTTGATCACGATTGGAAACGCGGGCAGTCAGGCTGCATTCTCTATGGCACCTTGGCCACATTTTGCCTTCAGGCCGATGGCAGCTGGCTTCAAGTCCAGTACACCACCAAGGTCATTGCCGGTCTTCTCTCGACAGCTCGTGCCGCCATCTTCAGCCAATCCCTCCTGTCTCATCGCCAGTCCGGCCAGCCCATATCTCAGGTGGTCGACGACATGGTCTCGAGATTCATGGTGCCCACTGGCCCCTCTGCCTACCACTCCACGCCAGGCATGTGGCTTGCCCGTACGCTTGCATATGGCAGGAGGTTGTGTAAGGACATCGCTTCACCGCATAGCATCTCTTGGTCCGACGACAGGAATGAGCTAGACATAAGCGGCGTCACCCTCCGGATGGACAAGCTGGGCAGCTTCGCCCATCACCTGACTGAATCCCTCGAGAAGCAGCTGGCGAGCTTGGTTCTCGTTGACGACTCCCCCACCCAGTCGGTTGAAGAGCGGCTGGAGGCGCTCCCCACCATCCCGTGGGGTCAGATCCACGATGACCCAAACAACAACCAACCGTTCTGGTCGTTCCTACAGTCTCCCGCCATGGATCTGGGAAAGTCCACGTCTGAATCACCTGGCACCTGGATCTGGCGCCGTCTCCTCAGGTCGCCTGCCCTGGTGCACGCATGGCTGAGGGGCAGTGGGAAGTCAGACTGCACTCCTTCCCTGCGCCAGACAGAGGTAGACCGGTATATGGGCAAGGTCCGCGCCTTTCTTGACACCTTGGCCCTCTCGTTCTACTTCCTCTCCGGCCAGCCAGCCAGGGCCCCCGAGCTCGTGTCGTTCAGGTGGTGCAATGGTAGAGAGGGTGCCCTGAGAAACATCTTCATCGACGACGGGCAAGTCTACACCTTGTCCCTCTACCACAAGTGCTTCCGCCAGAATGGAGCACCGTCCCCTGTTTATCGCTTCCTCCCCCACCGGGTAGGTAGGTGCCTCATCTGGTACCTCTGGCTCGTCATCCCCTTTCTTGGGACCATCGGCGACGACGGCGCCTTCAGCCACGTCAGCAATCCCTACCTCTTTACCGGTGATGTTCACATCGCCGTCGACTCCCGAGGTCGGCCCGCTACCCACCTTTCTCAAGAAACCGAGTTGGCCGGGCCGACCGAGGCGGAGGGGGATGACGGCCGAGACAGCGACGATGAGGACATGCTCTGGGAGACGGGCGAGGAGTTGCCCGGAGCGGCGTCCGAGCCGGACACGCATGCCTCCTCGCCCGGCTCAGCTTCGCTGGGCTATGTCGACGTATTCCGATCGCGTCACTGGTACCCGGGCCGCTTTTGTTCTCTAGTCTTGAACGAGTGTGCAGAACACATGGCACCGCATCTCGGCGTCAGTCGATGGAGACACGCCGCCTCGGCAATCGGTCGGCAGTATTGCGGAGGGTTCGAAGTGTTCGATCAGGAGACGCCTGCCGAGCCAGTAAACCCATTCCTTGATCGACAGCAGAACCACACGAGCACAACAGCAGAAAACTATGGCCGACCCGCAAACCATAATCCACAGAGCGGCAGCCATCAGTCGCGAGCCAAGTTCCGCGTCGTGTCTCTTAATTGGCATCATTTCCTTGGTCTCCAATCCAGCAGCAGATCAGGCGCGGCCTTATCTGAGGCTCACTCCGAGCCCTCATCTTCGTCCTCTCCTTGGATTGCGGACGCCTCGACGAGCCTCCAGCGCGCCAGCGCTGATCGTCGCGCGATGCGACTACGCCGGCTTGCCGACATCGACTGGCTGGGTTGCCTCAGAGCTTACCGCAGTGGCTTCGCTGGGGACACCACCAAGGACACTTTCAAGCCCACCCAGCGTGAGACAATCTCGGCCGTCGCTCACGGCCTCCCATTCATCATTCAGATCGGTGGCACAGGCATTGGAAAGTCAATGACCTTTGAGCTAGTAGCCCACGCGAGCCCCGTCGGTGTGACCATTGTGGTCGCCCCATTCAGCCTGCTAAGGGAAGCCCACCATCGGAGGTGCCAGGAAAGGGGCGTGCACTCCCACTCATTCGATCCCAGCGTCTACACACCGATCTGCCAGATCATCGTGGTCACTCCAGAGCACTTCCTCACGCGGAAATTCACATCTGTCCTTGCCCGGCTAAGAAACGACCACCTTCTCGACCGCATCGTGATTGACGAAGCGCATGTCGTCCTCGACGCCCACCTTGGCTTCCGCTCTACCGTACTAGATCTCTGCTCTCTACTTGGCAACTTTGGGGTACAGTTGGTATTCTTGTCGGCCTCACTTCCGCCTCGGGAGATGCCCACGTTCATGTCGAGGCTGCACCTCCCGGAGCATGGCACAAAGGTGATACGTGCGAGAACCCGTCAGACGAAGATTCGATACAAGGTCAAGCTGATGCCTCGCGCTGCTGTTAAGGAGCAGGCAGCACGAGCCGCCTCCGTGGCCCAAGACTATCTCAGACTTTTCCAGCCGCATGGGGGCAAGGTACTCATATTTGCCCTATCCACAGAGCTTGTCAAGCTCACAGCCCAACTGCTCGGATGCGATTACATCTACGCCGAGTCCTGTAACAAGCTAGAGAAGAGCGCCATCATGGACCGATTCCAGAGCCCGGGTTCTAGGGCCCTCGTTGCTACCCCTGCCATATCCGAGGGGCATCACGTCGTCGATGTCATGGCTACCATCCACATCGAAATGTTGCCAAGGCCCGTCAATCACATACAGGCGGCTGGGCGTGGGGCCCGCGGCCGTTATGGCTCGATCTCGACCCTGCTCTACTCTAAGTCCTCTGGTGGCGATGATTTTGATCTATCCAAGAAGTTCGCCTACACCACCAAGTGTCGGCGCCTCTTCATCGACGACTACATGGACGGTGTGCCAGAAGCGACCGGACAGGTATGCGGGCAGTACTCCCCTGGCGAGTTGCCGTGCGATATCTGCCGACCCGAGCTAGATGATCTGTCCTGTATAGGGCTTGGCACTTCAGCATCGGCCAGTGCGCCCCTGTCAGGACCTGACGACATCGTCCCTCTGTTGAGTGACGACCCATTTGTTGTGGTGGACCGCCCCGATGAGACTCATCAATCCCAGGAACTCCCTTCTCTGACCGGCGACGCCGAGAACCCTCAGCGGCCGTCGTCCCAGGGCGACGGAGCTAGCATTGCAGTACCAGTCGAGCCTGTCGCCGTCGACACCTTCGTCGTTGTTGATGGTGGTCTGTGCGAATCTGATGCCTTCGCTCACGCGGGGGATGGATCGTTCAGCCCTACAACGCGTCCGTCGGCCCACACTCCAGCTCAATTACCAGGCATGCCTCACCCGGTGGCTGGTGAGCAACTACTGCCGCGGTCGACAAACCGAGAGGCGACGACGCACTCGCGCGGATGTCCTTCCTTAGACGGCTGTAATATAACTCGGGACACAGGGGCAGCAAGCTTCTGCCAGAGCGGCTCTAGTTCCCCTTCGTCGTTGGCCAGTTCGGCCGACCCAGGTAGTTCTAGATTCACACCTATCACGACCCCGAGGTCTTCGGCGGCCAGTGGACCCCAGCAAACCAGCCCATCAAGCCCTTGGACTTCCATCACTCCTCTATCTATCGGCCCCCGCCGCCATACACTAGATCAGGACGAAGTGTCGTCGACAGCCGTCGCCCCTGGCAGCCCCATAGAACTAGACACCGCAGGATCTCCGTGCACCCCATCTGCTGTGCAGGGGACTACCTCTTCCGGCCGTCAATCAATTCGAGCACCCATGACGCCACGCAACAGAGCACCTGTCGTGGCCACAAGCCACAGTTGCGTCCAGACCCAGGCCCAGCAGTACCCGTCGCCTTCCCATGCTTGCTTTTCGGCTGCCACCTCTGCGCCCCGGACATCCGCCCATAAGAGAGTCCTGTTTGACGACGAGACCGCGGAGCCGGGGTCAGCCTCGCCGCGGTCTCCCAAGTCCCATAGGGTGACCGTCTTCCCGGGGATGCAATCGCCGCGTCGTGATCGTTCCGCCACCCTCAACCAAACGACACCTATCAACGATGGCAGCTGTCGAACAGACACGGGTCTTTATGTGCAAGCCTACCAGTCAAGAATCTCGACCAGCACCCTATCAGCAGGACAGCAATACCGCATTTTGAAGAGACTCATTGAACGGGGACCAGGCGCATGTCTCTACTGCCTCGCCCACTTTAAGCGCCTGGACCACGAGGAGAGTGAATGTCCGCACTTGCAACAGCACGACTGCGCAGAAGCCGTAGCACACTTTAACGACCAGCTATTGATCGATGCTACAGCGCTACGAAGGTCTTCGGTGGCCAGATCAGAGCCTTTCACGGGTTGTTTCCACTGCCGGATGCCACAGTGCTACTGTCCTTCGTGGCAGCCGGATTCGAGGGGTAGAAGGAATTCCTTTGAAAAAATCCCTGGTCCTCCCCGCTGCGGCGACTATGAGTTGCTTCTCTTTAAACTGTTTATCGCCCTCTATCAGGGTGCCGGGGAAAAGGCCGCAGTCACGACGTGGGAGTTCATGAATCGGTCTGAAAAACTCTCCCCGGCCATGGCTGTCCCTTCATGTCCCGTGTTTGAGGACAGAACCTTTCTCGGCTGGGCAGCGAAGAGAATCAAGCTCGGGCCACTCGAGACGACGCAAATGTTTTCTCTCATGACCTATCTTACTAAGACAGTAGCTATATAACATCCGTATCACGAGGGCATTATTTAAGGAGCTTAGTTATGTAGTGTCTATTTAGAGAGAGCCTTTTTGAACTGTGGACTGTGATACTTGCATATAATTTATGCAGCGAGACTTATGTATGTCATCCTTCCTTATCAATAATAATCCATACTCTCTAACGACTCTACATCACATACACCCCGACTTACTATATGTGTACATTTATCGACACTCCCTGAATTCCACGCCTGACTAGACGCCAGCTCGCTGTGCCTACCTGCCTTAATGCACCCCTTGGTCCCAATGTGTGGCCAGCTTGACTCAGGGTGCGTCATACTACATAGCATGTGTCTATAAGAAGCCCCATCCCCCCTTCTCGAACTTCTCCTCGTCTTCCTCCTCTTTTTCCTCTTTCTTTCTTTCCTCTACCTTTAAACCTCCTCCTCTCCCCTCTCCCCTCCGTCCCATTCTCTAGTACCCCTTATTTGCTTCAATAATATCCACAAGGCCAGTTATCCAACTCTATCTTCTACTTAACCACCCTACCACCATTACTTACCGTTCACCATCTACTATTACCCTGCTTATATCCCCTCACATTCAAGATCAGTCTGTGGTTCATAGTGTCATTTTAAGTATCAAATGCAGAACCAAGACGACTCAGCAGTCGTCAACATCTTCACCAACATCCTCGTCGACAGTCTCGCCGGTTACAGAAGACATGGGGCAGCGCACCTTTACTGTGATCCCCGCGATTGCCCAGAGTGGGTCGCCACAGCCGCCTATGACATCCCACGCTGCTAAGCGGAGATACAAAGAAGCCAACCGCATGCCGCGTCGCTCTCGATCTGAAGAGCGGCGCGAGGAACGGAGGCTGCAGGACAGGATCCGAGAGGAGCAGGCTGCCGAGGTGGCCGAGGTGAACAAGGTAAAAGCCGCGCGCAAAAGACGAGCGGCCGAGACAAAGAAAGTCCAGCTAAAGCAGGAAGCCCGCCGCGAACGCATCCGTCGTGGGTTGCCGCCGCAGCCGACATCCCCAACCCAGAACACCATCAAGTCATTTCTTCAAGGGAAGCCCAACCCTGTCCCTCAGGTATCCGACCAGCCAGCCACGTCGACACCTGCGGAGGAGGCCACTGTGATACATCATCAAGGTGAATGCCCTGGCGCCAGTGCCCCTGGGGAGGTGTCGTCCAGTGTCTGCACCACGCAGAGGCTCTGGTCAGAGATCAACAACGAAGTGGCATCCATCAGTCGCACCCGGCAGCCCAGGGGCTCTCCCGTGGTGCAGGAACGGGGCGAGGATCATGGACCAAAGTCACCGTCGTCTTCCCTTGGTTCCGGCCGCGTCAGCTTTTCACCTTTCCTCAACACACCCGGCCGTGTCAGCTGCCGTGACTCATCTTCTCTCCCATCTACTGCATCGTGGAACTCACCCTTGTTGTCCTCTGCCGACCCAGACCCACCCACATCTGCACAACAGCCTCCCCCAGCCGCCTCACCAGTCAGCGAGGAGAGGGGGTTGCCAGAAGCCCCCGACGCCACCTCATTGCCATCGCCATGGCGGCTGAAGTTGAGGTCGTCGAGGCCTGCTTCTCCCGCCCGCGATGGACTTCGTTCCGTGGATGGCCCTGCCATCGGGGACTCATTCTCCAGCTTCTCGTCTGACTTTCCGACCATTTCGCAGATCGCAGAGATGTGCAGCAAGCCTCAGGATCAGCCTGCCGCGGCCCGACCGCCCTTGTCCTCCAATCCTCGCATGCCTGATGGACTGGATTCTGACGTCCTCCGTCAGTTCCCCTCTCTGTCACAGCAGGCGCGAGAACTCGAACTTGACGACGTTGAGACTCCCTTGCCCCGCCTCTGCAACGGCCTGACGGCCAGCAGCACCATAGATGACACCCCCGTCATCATCGTCCTATCGTCAGAAGCCGGGCTGTTACCTGACGACGATGCATTGGCTAGTCACAAGTCACCCGCCAGTACTCGGACGCGCTGGCCACCTAAGAGGGTTCCTCGGCAGAATATCGGCAAGTTGAGAGATCCATCTCCTTGCACGGAGCAGTCGGCTCGTCGGGAGTCCTACAAGACGGGAGCGGGATGTGTCATAAAACACGACGTTCCCCTATCGCCTCAGACAGTCGCTATACTCGCGCACAATGGGGAAGAGACCAGTGAGCCCTCTTCTTCCTTGCGAGGTCCCTCGCAGGATCTTGGGACTACTAGATGACCTCGGTCTTCTACTGGATTTGGTTTCACCTGTCAGGGCAGGCACATAGTCCTGCAAGAGAGACCCAGTTTATATGGACAGGAAAGGGCCCGCTCCTGGCACCTTGACAGGTACAAATTTAAATCCCGTGTGCATCTGTATGGGAGGTGTTTAACCTCGCTTGGTGGGACTTATGGCAGTGGCATCGGGCAGGTATGGGTAGTAAGAATACCGATCAAGGCAAGACGGTTATTTACGTCCCTTGTATTTTCATAGTCATGTTCCAGTCCCTCAAATTTCACTATCTATTTGTCTTGTTCATGGCTTGTGCGATACTACTGTGATGTAGGTAGCATTGGGTTCATCGAGGTACTGGTGAATACTAAAAGAAAATGTGATATTTGGCATCATAGTTGGCCTCATTGCTATTAGTAGTTAGTTACTCATCGATTAATAGTTTCTATTATAAAGGGCTAAGGTTGGTTAAGGTACCAATGAACATGTAGACGGATGAGATCATGCCTATTCATAAGAAACAACTGCAATCCAGAGATCGTAGACTGTGTCGGCGGGAATGTGGCTCATTAGTGGCCGCTGGTGATAAAAGACAAGACGCGAGTTCTGGGGCGGCGTCTGAGGTCTAAGTCGTCAATTAAAAGACGGAGAAGGGGGAGAGGGAGATCAAGGCAGGTAGGTAATCTAGCAACTTATGCCAGAAGAGTTACGAGAAGTAGAGAAGGAAACCTGAACCGAAAGATAGAAGGCAATAGACATGGGTATCTAGCAGCGAGCATGGGAGATCTGTGTACCGTCTTTCTGACGGTATAGACCCATCAGGTGTCTTGGGCTCATAAAACTTGATATCGTGAGCAGTTTGAACATCTTCGTTATTGCGTAACTACATGTGTGCAAAACTACCGACTGCCTAATCCAACGCAGACATTGAATATACAAAAGGCAGTTAATCATCATCGTCATACCGACCTAGAAAACCTCTTCTGTGAAAGATAAAGAAGGAGAGCAGCCAGAGAGATTCTCCGATTTCAGCCCCGCTGATCCCACCGCCTTTTCCTCTCCTCGTTCTGCTGCGCCGTTCTATTCAACGGGGCATAAGCCTGCTGCAGGATGTCATCCCACTGTCCCGGACCTACCATTCCGGCGGGAACCATGGTGATGTATGTGCCAGTGCGAGCAATCATCCGCGTCATGGGGGGCAAAGGCCCGTCGGTACCTTCGAGGCATTCATGCCACATCCTCCGCATTATGAGGGAGCCACGACCTCGGTGCTGGAGCATACTTAGCGATCGTTGGCGGGAAGATTCTTGAGTGTCTAGGTCTTGGATGATCGTTCCGTCAATCTCCCATAAGGTCTCGTCAGACTCCGAAGTCTGCTTGAACTCGGTCCCGTCGTCGACCCACGAGAATTCTTCGCCGCTCAGCATCTCGCCATTCATCGTTGGACCAGATGCTCTCTTCAGAAGCACGACTACTCCATGCCGGGCGGCAGCACCTCCCGTGGCCACGTCTCCATTAGGTTCTGCCTTGATGTCTTCCAGCTGGCGAGACACGGTTTCGACTGGCTGTTGTCCATCTAGCTCATCGTCTAGCTCCTTCTTCAGCGGGAGAAACGGGCTTCCGGTATTGGCTTCTGAACCGGGTGACTTGTGTTCTTTTGTCTTCACCATGATGGACATGCCGTCTGCGTTGGATGATGTTGTAGAGAAACCGCAGTCGATATGTCTGGCCTTGTTACTGGTCAGTCGTTACATGCCTCGTCGTGTTGGGGCAGCCTCTTGCTTGGGTGCTGATGATGCAACCTGAGACTGGAAATCCTAAGAATGCCAGCGAAGTGCCTCGGTCGCGCAGGACGCAGTGTCTCAAGACTCAGCCGCCGATGTAATCGTTGTTTTTCGTCTGCCGTTGGGCAAGTCAGCAGATGCATTTCTAGTAGGGGAGGCCATGTCGCGTGTTGGTTTTGCGTGGGAAGTGAGATCTCACCTGTAGCCTCTCTTGTATCTGTCCTGGCTGCGAAGCAGTCGGTGCCTTCGTGGAAAAAACAAGATAGCACAGAAATGAGACTAGTTGGCGATAAATATGGCGAGGGAACGGTGTAGCAATGCCCTGTCTCATAGCCTTGGGAAAAGGGGACTGCGATAAGCAGCTCGTGGGTGTGCGCAGGTGCGTTGCTAGAAGCAGACAAGAGGTGAAAAGTGTTGGGAGTCAAGCGCAAATGGGGAGAATTCGTCGAAGATTGCTTGACTCTGGGGTTCTTTTAGGATATTAAGAAGAATCACCCCTCTGCCGCGATGCCCGGTATGAGGGTAGGGACACGATTGATGCCGTCAGGTCATGGGAGCAAGGTTGTGTGATTTCAGATCTGCTGGAGTTTGTTGCTAGATCTAGAACCTCGGCTCTCTTAGCGGCTGAGTGCTGTCTTTGCTGCCTGAAGCTCAATGAGTATTCATAGCCGCGGCAACGGCGGTAATTATAAAAACAAGAACAATCAGAGGAATAGCAACAAACAAACAAACAGCGAACAACAAACAGCAACAAACAAACAGTGCACAACAAAGGCAACAAATAGCAACCAACAAAGAGCAAACTCGAGCAGTCGACATTGATGATAAACCTGCATCTTCGGTGCCCTTCTGTGGCTGCTTGAGCCTTC
>JAAGWO010000430.1:14572-28815 GCA_013266205.1 Fusarium decemcellulare
ATAGCCGCCTCGACGTCCCACTGCGTGGCATGCGTGTCAGAGGACAAGGATTGGCTTGCGACTTGACATGATTTAGCGAATCTGCAGTCGGAGTCGGCGGACTTACTCAAATGTCTTTTGGGAGGCTGAAGCCAGAGAATGAAACGTCATGTAGCTACCCATCGATCTGCCTACGTACAAGCAGAAGAGATCCCATAGAACTTCAGCACTGTGACCGCACACCTCGTCTTTTGCCCCTGCAATTGGTGGTTGAGAAGAGAATGGGCTGGTGATGCAACTGTCTCGGGCCGGCCCGCTTCCCTCGAAACTCAATTGACCCTCATTTCTCGTCGTGCGCCTTTGCGGGGGGGAAAGTGCAACATGGATTCACGCCTTAGACACCTAGCATCATGTACACTTCTGGTCACAATCCTTCCATCCTCGGCTCCTACGTCTGATCCTTGCCAATCCCTCAAGCATCAGCCGTGACAATGTGATTGGGCATTCCCCGTATCCTCCCCACTGCCCTTTCCACTTATTAACCTGCATCTCGTCGGTACCTACCTACTTTGGTGGATCTGGGGCGTTGCGGCGCACGGGCAGAGCCGCACGATTACCGGGAACCTAAAACAGACGACATTCACCAAAGACGCCTGGGTAGCAAAATAGCCCTTCTCCGACCCTTATGTTCACAGGGTCAGCCATTTATTTACCGGCACCATCGTCAACATCCTCTAGTTCTATGCCCTCGGTTTGATGTCTCCGCTCGGGCTCTTTTTCTCTCTGGGCCCTTCGGAATCGGCTCTCGGGTCTCATCTTCGCAACACGTGATGACTGTCTGGCATTTACTCGGCGGCTCATAAACCACCGCATCCACCCTCGTGGGGCCTTGCCTTGAATTAGCTTGTCAACATTTCTAGCTTCGTAACCGGTCACCTTTTTGGCCGGTGCCTGGAGCTTTGTCATCCATCAAGGTGCCCTTCTAGGGTTGGCCTGAGCTCACCTGACAGCTGCCGCCAGCTGCGATCACACCTCTTCAAAAGCATCGCATTCACCCACCCACGGCGATTAGACCCTTCTTCTCCAGTCCATTTCCTTCCTCCACCCCTTTCTTCCTTTGTTTCTATCCCCTCCACACGCAGTCACTCACTCCATAACCAACATCAACGGTTGCCTCCATACACACTACCTCCAGCGTTCCAGTAGGTCTCATCCCCTTCCTGCTCTGCCTTGGGATCTAGAACTTCATCAGCGCCGATGATGCTCCTTTTATCTCGCATCCTCTCCCGCATCGCCACCAGAAACGCTCAACTAACCTTTGCAGGCTTGGATCTTGTCGAAGATGCCGGGCCGCCCCATCAACAAGACCCAGCTCCTCATGGCCGTTCGGCGCGCGCGTGCTAGGACACAGAACAGGTACGCCATCCACCCATAGCACATCCTGTTATCCTTACCAGAGTACATGCCTTTGCTGCACCCCTGCTGATCTCAATCATCGCATAGCAACGAGGCGATTTTCGCCCACGAAGAGTCAGCCTTTGACATGCGCATCTCGACGGACAAGTTTATCTTCACGGCAAGAAACAACCCACGTGGCCTGCTCGATGTCACCAAGAAGACATACCCTCAGGAAGACTTTGCGTACGGCAACTTTGCTAGCGCCGTTAAGGATCTGACGGGTGCGGAAGTTGGTGAAGGCACACATTTCGCCTGTAATGTGCAGCTCGGCCCCCCAGAGACAGAGCACCAGGAGTATCAGTTCCGTGGGCGTCAGGGCTTTGTTGAAATGTTTCGTTACTTAAAAGCATGGATCAAGGCGGAGGAGGTTGGCATTGCGGAGGACGATAACGCGATACCATCTACCAATTTCGCGTTCGTGATTAACGAAGAACCGCTTGACGGAAATGCGGTATTCGTGATCATGGATGTACGGGAATCGGGTTGGCTGTAGCCAAGATCACTCTAGCACTGTCGGGGGATGCCTATGTACAACACAAATGGAATCGTTACTTGTTCTCTGTGCCGATATGCTCTTCCAGCAGTCAGCTCTGCTCACACACGCTTCTTTTGCACGGCTTGTGGTATCGACTCCATCAGCATACATGAGCAGCAACATGTTGCGTTACTCCCTTATCCCCCTCCCTAGCTCGTCGCCCCCTTTGGTTCGTAGGGTCGCCCAATCATCTGCAGCGTTTGCCTGTATCTGCCTGCCGTTCACCTCCTTGGTTTATCAATACACGGCTTCAAGTTGTCTGCGACCTCATTGGTGTCTACGGTACCCGCCTGCAGAGATACGTCGCTTCACGTTTTTCTTCTTTTCCTTTTCTCCTTCAGCCAGCACCCTCCACTGAACAACAGCGCAGGCTGTTAGGGCAGACCCGTGTGTCCTACTCCGCCTCTGCTGCCGCCTGAAAACAACCACCGCCTCTCTCATCAGTCGGATCTCATCATCGCAGTGAGACATCAACCCAGGCTTTCTCCTTCATCCTCTGCGCACCAGCCATGTCGAGTAGCCCTTCCCGGCGACGCAGCGATTCTGCATGGTGAGATAGCCCTGTGCTCGTTATCTGACTACGTGGCTGGCTATGCCTGTCCTGCGTTGCGACTATCAGGCGTTTCGATGTCGCTATGTACGTCTGTTACTAACATCTGGCTCAGTTCTCCCCAAAGCCTCCACTCCACCGTGAGATTGGGTGTCAGGCGAGACTCGGCACATTTATCCAGCGACGAGACCGACAACCTTGAACGTCCTCGCAGACGGTAAGTTTCCTGCTGCACGCTCTCTACCTCTTTCGATGTCAACCAGCTGATTCGAGACGGGCCCTGCCCTTTCAGACTTCGTACCTCCGACCTCACGGCCGATATCCCCTTCTCGCTCGAGCAGCTGTGCTTTGAAACGTCGAAAACACCATTTGGCACCGTCACCGGCCATACTGGCTGCTTTTCCGCTTTTTACTCCCGTCGGTCTTGTTCCAGTGTCGGTCCACCTTTGCTGGTCCAGTCTCGCCTCGTCCCGTCCTCGCCACAAGGGTATCTTCTCAGCTTGTTCACGGAAAGGATGGACCGGACTTGTGGCCAGCTCGGTCATCTATCCTACCGCTGCGACATCCTCCGTGCAGAGGAGGAGATAAAGACACATGCATACTTCTTTCGAGGACCACGGGGTTGGCAGACCTTCCTGGCCTCGTTACAGCGGTTGATCAACAATGGCTCTCTCACGATGGTCCCCGATGACGATAGCCCATTGCCGCTCTTGCGATTCTCCATGGAAGAAGTTGATATTGGCGGTGACTTCATGCTACGGCGCCGGAAGAAACAGGACATCACTATGCTGAGCTCGGATTGACTTGTGTGCGCGAGTGGCAGAGTATTTAGACTTGGGCCCCGCAGCAATCTCCCAGTGTAGGACACATCTTCTGTGCTGACTGTCTGTGTCTTTCAATTCTCTGTACATGCAACTATGAAAACAAATTAGGCATCTCGCTGCCGTGTGTCCATTGCTCTTTGTTGAGGTGTGTTATAGCAACCCTTCGCATGCTGACCGTGCGGAGCCAATTTGGGGGAGAGCAAAGGAAACAAAAGGGGAAAATACGGAATTATGACTTCTACGGAAGACGGAAGCCGAAAGACGAAAGCAGGAATAAAAAGAAGATAGACAACGACAGCATTGTATGCAGAGTTGAGGTGTGTGCCAATAAAGTTGGGCAATTTGCTGATGTGTTTGAAGCTGCGCAAACTCGGTAGCTAACTGTCCTCCTGATAAGTTGACTGACTTCACTAGTTACATCGCAAAACTTTATCAACGCAATTTGTGAACTGGGAAGGTTTTGAGGTCGTTTTGAAGGTGGAAAGGAATTGCCTCTTTTGGATCAGTAGAGTAGGCATGCTTATAGTCATTGAGGAGCTCAAAAATGCCCCATGGCACATCTCAGCGTGACCATTTGATGCCATGTGGCATAGAACTTAAGAAGAAGAAGAAGAAGAAGAAGAAGAAGAAGAAAAGTATTCGTGCTAGTATTGGGTCATTAAGTTAGTGATGTAGACATAAACAGTGTTCTATTTGAGAATTAAAAGCCCTACCCTCAATGGGAAGAACGAAAGAACATATGGCATACAAAGGGCGAGATGGGGAGAATTTATGCTCAGTGTGTACCTTCAATCTTCCTGCCAACATGGTTCTTCATACCCGTGTTCCTATCTAACGCTGATCCTCAATAGTAGCAGCCTAGGATTCGCTTCCAGATGACACTCACCCCATTTAGCCTCATCACTCTCGTCAAGATGCAGGTTTCGACTGTAACCAAATCAATAGACACCTCGCTGTTTTCAATCTTGGGCCTTATGCCCCACCTCCCCGCCGAATGATTCATCTCCTCCCCGCTATTTTGTTCATGCCCTCTTCTCTCTCCCTCACCCCTCCACCTTCACACCGTCATCAACAGCCCTCTCCCCCTCTGCATCGCTCTCTTCGTCCGAACAGACTGCCCGGTTGTCGAATGTGGCCCGTTGTGTCTATGCCCTTGCCTCTTCTCTCCTTTCCTCGCCGTTTCCCGACATTCTCGGTCGGGTTTCCCTCAGCCTTGTTGCATCATCCGACCCTTTCGCCCACCGCTTCTGGGCATATTCATTGTCTGACATCGAGGTACGTTCTTCACAGCGCGTTGCCTGCTCCCGTGGAAGAAGCCCTCTGTGGCCCCCTCAGCTGGGCGATTCTTCCCCTCTGTATGCACATGGCAAGCTCGGAAACAAGCCAGAAAGAGTGTTCGGAGCGCGAGTGAAGCTGACCGTGATATCTGCGCAGGCCACCGCAGTCTACCTCGCCCTCCGCCCGCCGCCGATCACGCCACGACGAAGAAACTCTGCGCGTTCGCCCTACCGACAAGCTTCCGAGTCGCCTTGGGGTCTGCGTTGCTTGATAGCTAGAGCTACGTCTACTATGGCGATGCTCCAGCCTTGCTCGCAGGCTGTCGACCTCGACGGCATCATGCTTTCCCTGCGAACCGCCGACACACCACAAGACTGCGAGAGACTGCTGTCATTATCCTGCTTCCGACGTGCAGAAACGACAGGCGGATCGGCCGAGCCCTTCGTGTACCGGCATGCACACACCCTCTACAGCTACAAGGACACTATCAGCGTACTCCCACACGATCCAGAGCAACCCAACAGCAGCGAAGCCATTCTTACGATAAGGATCAGAGGGCCCGACAAGTCGAGCATCGGGGCCTTGAGAACCCTGCCCTTCAGTGATGAGCCGAGCTTCCAGCACTGTTTGTTCCAGATCACCAGGTGGGTGGAGAACGGCAGGTACAGCATTGATGAGGACGCCGCGGTCTAGCTTTCCCGGCCGAATCTCATATTGCAGACGCCCGACACCGAGCTCCCCGCTGGAGACGATTTGGTGGCCGTCAAGGAGCCTGTCCAGGATGAACCCATGATGAGCCCCAGTGAGGCTCATGGGGGCGACGATTCGGCCTCTGGTGACGTCCGCGACCATGTTCCCCAAGGAACAGAAAGCAACGCCGATGAAGCCCTCAACGAACCCGTCTGCATCATCGTCTCTGATGACTCCGACAGTGAGTCGGATGAAGCAGTAGAAAATGTCGATGGGGAAGAGGAGCAATCTCCGGCAGAACCGCCTGAAGTCCAGGGCATAATGGGTCATCTATACCAGGTCAATTCGTTACCTCCAGACGATATCCCCGCCTTCGCTCGCATGTTCTGCATGGACCCAAGTTGTGTCAGTGATGACACAGTCAAGAAGTTGCCCGGCACGCTCAAATCAATCCGCATACATCAGCTCGCATTTCTCTTCCGTGTCGCCACGAGCGTTCTTCACCAGTCTTCTGTCAACGGCCATTACTTGGCCGATTCGGTCGGTAACGGCAAGACCATCGCGATGCTCGCCCTCTTCGTCCTGAAGCGAATCGTACAGCTAAACCGCGACCACATTGATAGCCACCCCGAGCTGCACCTCTCAGAAGGCCACCGTGAAAGAGGGGACTGCTGTCCACTGGGGGATTCTTTTGGGATTCAGTGCCTCTGCGAGCCCGGAAACCCCCTTGCCGTGTACGAGGCCCACATGGCGCGAGGGTTCGATCTTCAGGTGGTTACTCGCCAACTCGAGGCCGCATGGTGTGACGAGTATGAGGCCTATATCGACACCATCATCAACGACACCAGCAATCCGCTGCATGGAGAGCCAGTCCTCCACGGTTACGTCATCGACACTGACCGGGGGTTGCTTGCCATGCGCGAAACCTCACCAGCGCTCACGTTCAAGGATCTCCACATCAAGGTTAGGTACAAGCCCACCAATCGACAATACGTCACAGTGAATCCAGGCGAGAAGCTCTTGTACTTTGATCAGTATGTCAGCAAGGTCAATGATGACAAACGACCCGAAGGGAACCCCTACGCCCACACTGGGACCTCTGGCGAGAGAAGGCGAGGGGTACTCATACTCGCCACACGGGAGAAGCTGTCGCTCGATTAGTCCTCTGCAGCTGCTTCATCCCCGTGGTCAGGCCCACCCGTCAAGGTGTGAGTGAAGGAGAAGGGATCGAACCCCAAGCAACATCATGTCATCCCACGCGCCCTCGTTAGCCCCAGCTCCATCAGCATCGACGAGTATCACCAGTGCAACGGCAGGAACAACAAATTCAACGAGGCCATCAGAGCCATCTGCACACGTACGCAGCCGTGCTCGCAGCCTCGACCATGGGTGTTCTTCCAGAGCGGCACACCGTTCCAGAAAGGGGCAACTGACCTCTGCGCCTCCCACGAGATCATCCAGTGCGACATTGCCAAATCGCGTCTCTTCGACGAAGCCATGAAAGAGGTCTCTCGCCAGCAGAGGCAGGACATTCATGATGACGAGGACAGCGAGACCGTAGCCGTCATCATGCAGGCTGTGCGGCACATATCGCCTTGGGTGACAGCCCGGGCCACCGGAAGCCCCATCCTTGCCGGATCCAGGCTAAGCAGACAACTCCCGCCGTACCTCCGCACTTGCCTACACTTCAAAACACCGCAGCAGTGGCAAGCCGCGTACCACGGCCATGTGGAACAAGCCCGGAACGAGATCGCAGCGGCCATGTCTGCATCTGCCGCCGGAGGTGCCGAGTTCTCCATGTTCTGGAAATTGAAGTCGATGCACACATTGATGCGTGGTGCCCACTGTCCAGGATTATGGCCGCTCCTGAGCGTCAACCAGAACTTTCCGTGGCGCGCTGACGCTGTGAACCGCGACCTCAGCAACGAAGACGGCAGCCTCTATTTCCGACATGTCGAGGACTACGCCGGAAACGACCCAATGTTCGCCAAGCTGGAGACAATCATCCGGGATGCCTCCCAGGGTGTCGTCAATCACCGGAGCACACGGCACTCCGACAGTCGACCCTTCCACGTCCTCCTGTACGCTAGCTTCCCAGCAACGGCTGCTGCCTCATATGCCTTTCTGAAGACCAAATGTGGCCGGTTCGCCGAACCTGTGCTGGTCAGCTCTAATCTGACTCCTCCCAAGCGAGTCGAGCTGATCCAGCACATCTCGGACAGGGCACGCGTGCTGGAGCGAGATGGCATTGCAAAGTCTATCGTGTTGGTCACCACCTTTGGAGCCATGGGCACTGGCTCGAACCAGCTGGTCTTTTGCAATGTAATGGTCAAGTTTGGCGAGCCCTGGCTCGCAACTGAGACGGAGCAAGCCATAGGTCGACTCCAACGCGAGGGTCAACTGCGACAGGTCCACGTGCTCGACTTCTTCCGCGACGACAACGATGCCGAGATCCTTATTCGCGAGCGCAACCGGATTCGAGACCGTATCCTCAGTAATAAACGTCTTTCCGGGAACCGCCTGCTCCCGAATCTGCCGCTATCCTAGTCAGGGTAGGCCAAGGTGGGGGGCTTGAGGGTTAGACCAACAAACTAATGGCTTCTCACATTGTCTTGCTTTGGTGTGAACGACGGATTGTTAGGGTTGTGAGGGATGTTAGAGTGAGATGGGGTTATGGGGTGCGGTTCGATCCTCGAATTGCCGCGCCGTGTGCGCTATGTATTGTTTCTGGTGGTGGAATGTTTCGCCTTAGTACTGGGTCAGAGGAACAACGTTTACAGGCGGCCATGTTAGCAAATGTAGTTGTGAATCTCTTACCAGTCTGTCGCCGAGATCAATAGGTTGTTGACCATGTTGTCCACTGCGTCGAACAATCACTTTCACCCTCTGTGCCTCATACAGCAGATATTGGCCCCGAGCTCCCTGCCTCTGCGCCTGTCAGGTTTTGCCTGTACATCCCCCTGTCCACGGGAGGCGTCAGTTACATCTCTCGCTCTTCATTTCCTCCGCAATTAAGGGGTCCTGAGTATACACCTTCAGCTTCGCACAAGGCTTGGCCGTGTTTTGGCATATGCGCCCCAATTCACCCGAGGACCTGGATGTCTCTTGCATTAGAGTCGATATTAGAAAGTCCCATGACCTAGATGATATACATCAACCCAGGTCGGACTCTGCGAGTCACGCCAAACGCCCTTTCTACCTATTTCCCATTCCTTGTCAAACGCCATGGCTGCATATGAGATACCAAGCTTCCGTCTGCCTAGCGGCAACGATACTCTTGCCCAGAGGCAATAAACCATCCACCCTGCTATCGCTCCTCCTCCCCTTGGCTTGTTTGGTGCTCTTCCTCGCCTGCATTCGACATCCATATATCCAGTCTTACCAGTGCATTATTGCGATCTGCCTTTGAGTATCGTATATTGAACTGCCGGGGGTTTCTCTGCACTCTCTGCAGGAACCGGGCCGCATACTTAGAAGCCTCGCCTGGATGCCTCTGGGCACCTCTCGTCGCCTTTCTTATCAAGTTCGGCATCGACGTCTTTGGGCGAATTGCGCCAACGACAGTATATTCCTTGCCTTCCAGAGTGAGATGTATTTTTTGGATTTGGCGACGGCCGTTTTTCGACTGCTTGGCGGTATCTGATATAGCGTGGACCCAAGTTGACGCTTTGGGATCAGGTCGTACTGGTGTCTCTCTCTTTGGTTTGTTCTTCCCCTGCTTCTCTGAGTCCATTGGTAGAGGCTCACCAGCAACCGTGTTCTGTGGCCCGTTTGTGACCTCAATAGGCCTGAATGGGAGAGTCATGGTGTTAAGCGACATGTTATATCCCGCAGCGTCTTGCCCCCCCGACAGAAGCTGCAGTGTGTCACCGGTCATCTTGGGCGAATACCAGAAACCGCGGCAAGAACGGATGATCCCCATACAAAGCGGCTACCGTGTGCGTGTCTAGTACCTAAAAACCGTCAGTTATGAAATGAAGCGACTCATTGGGTCAATGTTCCATACTTTGTTTGGGTTTGCCTGCCTGATCGCGACTGCTTGTATGCGTATTCGAGCTCGTTATTACCGAGTGGCTTCTAATTTCCTCTTTCTTAGCTCCACCACTCTGAATACAATCGTTGTATTGAACATGTCTTTACCAACTAAGCGCCACTGATATAAAGGCGTGCAGAGTGTTAGGGACGGGCAAGGTACGGAGACCCTTTTGACCAAGTTTGTTGTAACGCTGTTCAAGGGATCTGTCCGGGAGCGGCATGGGCAGTCTGATGGTGTGTGACCACAAACCGCACCGTCCTGTTTCTTGCCACGTGAAATGAAGCCTCTGGTATGCTCTGTTGCTTCGGTCTAGACAAACGTCAAGGCAATAAAGCTTGGTAGGTGGCGTTTAGCAGTACTGCTTCTTCTTCTTTTTCCTTCACCTCTCTCCCCTCTTTATTTTTTTTTTCTTTTCTCCCATGAAAATCAAAAAGATGCCTCAAGATGCAATGTGAAAACGATATCGGCGGTCGAGCTTGTGCGTGTTATTAGGTTTTTAATCGCGGCCCGTTGGACCATGTGTTAACAATCTCTGCCCCTACCCAAATCCTGAGTGCTTAGCGGCTGGCACGTGATCCCGGTGTCTGCGCTTCCGGATACTCTTTGATCTCTCCCATGCGTCCCCAAGCTCAGGTTCAGTATCGCCGTGATAAAGATAAGCCTACCCTACAGGGCGAGAGATGTGCTGAACTGCTGCAAAGAGTACTAGTCACGTCACTGTCGGGTTGATGCATTCACCTCTGCAGTCACATGACGTAACAGAGCAACAAACAACAACAACAACGACAGCAGGCAACAGGCTTCCATTTACTTTTCCTCCATCCACCCTCACTTTCCTTGCCGTTCAGTGATCATACCAACACGCCTTCGACTCTATAACTCAGGCAATCAATACCAGGATCGCCTTTTCATCACTTCTGGGCATTACAGTGTCTTCCGCGGAACACCACACATGGCAAGTTTTCAGCCTTTGTCTCTTCATGCCCACCGACTGTGCATCAAGTTGCTGATGCCCTCTTCTCTCTTCAGGAAATGGATCTAACTAAACCCCGACCCAGCGACGAGGTAGCTCTCGCTATTGCCCTCAAGGAAGTAACATTCTAGGTAAGTGTCTCTTGCCCCGCCATTTCCGTCTAGCCGAACGACACAACAGCCTCCCCACAATCGGCACGCTAGCCGTAAGCACTCTAAGCCATTTCGAGCCCTTTTGACCCTGGCGTTCCCCTCTCCTCCTCTCTTCCCAAAAGTGCAGTCTTTATAGTGTCATTGGGTGGTTATACCGAGCAATGCTAATGAGGCAGTTAGGTACATCGTCCCCATCTGCCTGTCTCCGAGCACACCGTTGCCATTGCCTTCGGGTATCTGAAACCCGTCCCTGAGAACGCAGGGCCCGACGACGAAAGGGCAACACCTATGACCCGACAAGTCAGCTTTCTGGCTAAGGCTTGCAACCTCATTCAGGAGGTGAACCAGAGATTTCCCACCTGCGGCGAGGTCATCGACCTGTTCAACTTCAAGTAGAGCTTGGAAATACACTCGATCGCTGCCGACGTGGGCCTACACAACCCGGTGGAGGTGTAGGGCAGCCTTGCTCATTTTTTGGTGGAGATTAGGATGTGATCTTGCGGGACTACGTCGTAGTCGTCGCTCGCGGTGGCGGTAGCTTTTGGGGTTGTCACAATTTGGTGTCTTAAGAGGCCAGTTTGCCTTCGGTTGCCCTCACCTCTGACGACGATTGTTATTATGACTCAGGGTTAGCGATATGTAAGTTTGCCCTCACACTCTGAACTTGATCCCGGCTCTGCTGTGTCTCTCTGTCGCTTATGAGCCCTCACACTCATCTAGAGGGTGATCAGTTGCATCGGTATATCTGGTTTGGGAAATGCCGTGAGACCACTAACCACGAGGAAGTTTCCCACCGCTTCTATTAAAAAAAAAAGAAAGAAAAAAAACCTTTGTCCTGATGTGAAAACCCATCCTAACCTAGTTCAAGCCGAGCCATTCGTCGTTGCCGAGTCGAACCTTTGCGAAGCTTCTCGTTACTCTCTGCCGTTTCCGCCGCACTCGCCGTGTTGATACGCAACCACGATCCTCCAGAGTTGAGATTTGGAGGGATCACCGTCATGAACGTGTGAGTCTTTTCCACCAACCAAACTGGGTTCTCGCCTAACAGCATGCTCATGGCTGCATCTTGGTAGATCGGGCGCTCTCTCGCCTGTCCTACGACGTGTTCCTCCCGCAGCCGGTCTACACTAGGTTTGCTGAGTAGCCTGCAGCCTTCGAAGAAGCAGGAGTCTATTGATGGCCGCATCGGTTCCACATTTGTCCCATCCCACCGTCTATCCTTCGTCGACAGTGGAAGGGGGAAGAGGGCGGAGAGTCCTCTGATGACGTCGGTGTACGTAGTCAGATGGGTTGGCGTCACGATCCGGTGTTGAGCTGTGCTTTTCCCCGTCTTCACTCCGGGCAGCTGTTGTGCCTGGAATCCGCCCAGCTCTGTGAAGAAGACGAGAGGAGATGGCCACTCGTCTTCAGGCCGCTCATGTCTGTCTAGCAAGGCTTCGCTCCGTGTGAGCATGACCCTTGTTACCCTTTCCGGGGCACATTCATCCCCGTCGATAAAGGGGCCAAAATCAAGCGCAGCCAGCCGTCGATGCGGTCTGGCCCTATGCTGAAGATCCCCAGTCGCCACCTCTACACGACGCAGGCCGAGGTCGTGACACGCCATCGTGCCGAGAACCAGCAAGACCCGCGTCACGTCCGTGCTGTCGATCTCGTCGACCCGTGACGAAAGTTCATGCCCGACCAAACGCCAGTCGCGGTGGAGGAGAGCGAAATCGGGAGGCTCCCTCCTCTCCACCCCGGCTGTGATGCCTTGGGCGTCTGGTCGAATTCTGTGCCTGAGCTCGTTGGCTCCTACCCCGACCAGGCCTCGCATTGTCTTATGGAGAAGGTCCAGGACGATATAGCCATTAGACCACCTTGCGTGCGTCTTACCTCGTCTTCCCTTGGGCATCTTCCATTGCGGCAAACCCCCTTTGAACTCGAATGTTCTCATCGTCCGATCAAACACCGGGCCGGGTGAGACGGGCATGCCGTGGACGCCAAACGGTTCTTCGAAGCCGAGGAACGACTGGACAACGCCCCAGACCTCAGCCACGTACTCAATTCGCCGTCGCCGATCCTTCTCCCTGTCATCAACGTCGTACAGCTGTAGGGTCCTGGCATGGCAGTCCCATACAACGCCGACTAACGCTTCCTCGGTGGGGGTTTGAAAGACCGCCAGCCCCGCAAAGAACCGGCGACCACTCATCTCGGCAGCCAGGTCGTCCCAGCTGTCAAAGCCCATTGCCGTTTCTGCAGTGTACCCACCGTCCGTCGTCATATATCTGCCAGTGGTATCGCCAACGCTGTCGCCGCCAACCACCCGTCGGCTCTGGCCCCGAATGAAGCTGATAGGCCTCGTCATGAAGGCCGCCCACGGCTCGAGACCCCACGAGATCATATTGATCAGGCTGACAGCACCTTCTACCGAAAGCGGCATATCTCCGTCCATGTCTCTCAGCATCCTTCTCGTTTGGCGTACATGCTCCCCCCACGTCCGTCTCCTGATCGTGAAGTTGATAGCTTTGCCGAACGGCTCGCACGGCTTGACCGTGCGCCAGCCTGCTTCTCGTCCCGGCAAGGTTGGTTCCCCCAGGTAGAAGTCGCCCTCGCCGAGAGGGGGCAGATGGGGTGGGGCACCAGTACTAGGCCACTCTAATCGCAAGAGACACTGCGGAGGTTGGTGGATAATGATGTTTCTGATGTCCCCGTGATGTAGAGGTGAAGTCTCTGCCTCCCTTGAACATATGCCTAGAGGGCGCCTTTTTCCCAGCAGCGGGGGGATGGATGCTATATCCGCGATGTATGGGGTTAGGTTCCCGTCCGCGTTGATGAATGTTGTTTCATCAGCCGGCTGGCTCGGCAGAGAACACTCTGCCGGAGGATATGCAGGACTCGAGACCTGACCTCTCATTAGGCGAACTTCGAACGCCAAAAATATATCTTGGAGCAGCGTGGATGTAAAAAAAAAAAAAAAAAGCCAGGGATGAAAAGGGGATCCAAGATGCTTCTCGGTCCACCTGGAGGTTCTGCGTTAGGTAGGTGGCCTCGACCATTACCAGATTCGACAGTCGATGGAACGTAGCGGCAGCTGGTAGTTGCCGCTATTGTCAAGCTCTGCATTTTGAATCGATGTTAATATTTTTCACATCATGTAGTAAAGTCATAATATGTTCTGTTTCTGTCGAGGTTGGGTCATGGGGTAACCAAGGAAGAGGATGGCACATACGTAGACAAAACCCTTTGCAGTCTCACTCCACTCTAGCTACCTACCCTATATCGACTGTGGCCCCCCAGATCTAGTCGATTTTACCACGAGACTGACTGTCAGGTTATCTAGGCAGTTAATATCAAACTGATCGATGGCTTCTGGAAAGTCCCCTCTACGCCTAGTTCGATGATTTGCCGCGTCCAGAAGAGGCAAGTATCCAATACTTAGACGCCAGAGCTGGCGCGGTCCGTTGTGGTCCAAGTCGTGTTCTCTTTTGTAAGTCTGAGTTGTAAGATGTAAGTTTGCCTTAGTTATCGTCCCCGTTCTGCGCCTGCATTTGTCATTCGTGCGCTCTCAGCATTCTGCCAATCACAGGCCGTTTCACCCCTTCCAGCTCCTGCAGATAATGCCTGCTAGTGGCGTCAAATGTCCACAACTTGACCAATCACCATATGTGAGGCTAAGCTCAAATAGATAGGGAGAAAAGAGAAATTGAGGCGTCAGGGTGATCCAAAATTAATAAGGTGTGGGGAAAGGGTAAAAGAAAACGAGAGGCAGGGGGGGAAGGGGAAAGGGGG
>JAAGWO010000431.1:0-214938 GCA_013266205.1 Fusarium decemcellulare
CTTTCATTTTAAGGCCAGGCTAGTCTTATGATTTATCATATCTCAATCATGATGATGGTGTTGAATGCTTTAGCCGAGGCATGGTGGCGTCGGGCCCAGTACTGGAACAGCCAAGTGGACACTGTCAAGACCTGGGAACGGTCGATGGGAGAGGCTTGCCAAGAATGTCTTCAAGCCACTGAACCCTTGCACTGGAACTGCCAAGAGATTTGGGGTCAACGATATTCAGGCACATCTCCCGTTCCGCACTATGACGTATCAATCTTCACGCAATCCGGCACTAGAAAGTGGCAGCAGTTACGTGGTCCTAAACTCGACGCGGCCAGTGGCCGGCGCTAAGAGGAGGCCATTCCAAACATCAAGGGCCAGTGGCACCCCCTGACAAATAGGCGCACTGACTCAAGATGGCGTCCGGCCCGTCCGGCTCGATCCGAACATCGAGATGATCAGTGCCTCAATCGATTACCTGCACCAATATCGTGTAGCCCGATGGTGGTTGCGGCCGCTAAATGCTAATTCTGTTGTCCGTGCTAATGGCGCAGACAGCGGCGGCCCCTTGCATCCCGCACGGCCGCGTCGTAACTCAACTGCCACGATCAAATAGACGCCACCATTTAATAAGGAGGCTATCAGTGCTAAGATTGTGAAACAAGCCTAAGAGCAATGGCCTCAAACTCGAGTTATGACTTTTAGCTCTAATGAACTATCTGTAATAGCCACTAGGTATGATACTTGGGTGAACATTAATCCCCTCGAAACAAGTTCCTCTCCACCGAAACTCTCGGCCGCTTACACAAACGCGGTTTTCTACCCCCGGCGCTGTAAGAAGCGTCATCTTAGTGTATTTAGGCTTGGGAAGCGCTTGTGTCAGTAATGGCTGTCCATCTAGTTAGTATGTTGCTGCCTCTAGAGATGTTTGGACATGGCGCTTTTCCGAGAGATGTGACTAGCTCTGCGAGAGTCATGCTCACACCTCAACGCAGAAGTGTACAGTCTTGACTAGATCGATCTCCTAGCTTCGGTAGGTAGGCGTCTTAGGAATGACCTCCCATCTTCCCTATCCAGAGTTTCCGTCAACGACGGAAGGTCGTTCCGCTCATGGGTTCTATCCACTTTTGAACATTTACCCGCCCCCAATCATGATTAACTCATGGAGCTAGTAAAGAAACCCCATGTAAACTCTTCTAGCAGCTCTTACAAGTTGGGGTAAGCCGTCGGTGCTGCGATGAAGGGTAATGGTCGAGCAAGGACAGTTCAATACGATCCTGATAGGGCCGTTTAGCATGCTTTACAATGTGAGGCAAGTACGGTAGGTACCTTTGGACAAAGCATCACGTGAGCTATGCTCCATCGTCATGTCAAAGAGGTAAGCAACGACTCAAGTTGAGAAACCGGAGCCGTGATAGTTAAAGGAAGTCATCACGCAAAGGTGTAATTAATGGTATAAAAGTATATTGTCTATGAAACCGATCTCGTGCGTTGCTCGGTTACAAGCTCTTATACCACTCTGTGTATCCTGTATCCTCCAATTTGCCTCTTAAAGACAGCCAGTACTGTTGGTCCCCAAAACAGCCCTCTACAGGATAGAGACACAGTTAAGGGCCTGGATGTTGATGAAAGTACCCTGGTGATATTAGAACAAAGATCCGTCAGCAAGTAGTTAAACTAGTACTTACAACAGGAGCATCAGTCTTGCAGCAGTAAGCCTTGTTGACACAGTTCTGCCCGGCGACCTGGACAAGGCAGTTGGTAAGGCCATTACAACAGACCTGCTTGTGATGGGCGGCAGTGCAAGTCTTCGCAGTGCGGGTCTCAAACTCAGAGGAGCCGGCCATGGCGGTAGCAGCCATAGCGAGGACGGAGGCGACAGTGGTGAACTTCATTTTGAAAGTTTGGAAGGTGTGAAAGAGTAGGTTGAAATGGTAGTTGTCTTTTGGAGTAGATTGCTGATGAGTTGAGTGAAAGAGATTTTGAGGGCAGTAGGTCCTGGCTTTATAGTTGGTTATGACCTTGAAATCCAGCAATGCCGCTTCAAGCGGCTTTCCTTGATGCTCACGATCCCCGATTCTCATACTTTGGAGAGATCGCCATTGTACATACGAATAAAACCCACTCAGGTACAGGACAAAGCAAGAGACGTTCAGGTCCCGAGCGTTCCACTGGATACTCAATCCCAGCAGCCCGCAGCTGCAGACCCTCTTGAAGACTCCACCTAGATGCAGAGATCACCCTGGCATCCGCTCGGAGACGGAGATTGTTGTTTTCTCCTACAACAGAACGACAAACAGGTCTTTAACTGCCCAAGTTTCTATGTGATAAAGAATGTCTAGAGACTCAAGCTCTTGGATTGTTATGAGACCATGCAGTGTCGTTCCCAACTTTGACACTGTCAAATCTGCAAACATATCAACACAAAACATATAACTCTCCTCAGTCCTCACTTCGCCACATGATCTTGCAAGAAAAGGGGGAGACTAAACAGATTCCACATGCTATCTTTACAAAAGAATGAGTAAGTTACAGTGGGCCATACGCTCGCAGCCTTTAAGACTACCGCCCATTGGCGTCACAGACCTCACCCTTCGCCTTTTTTTTTGAACTGGCGGTTACCAGTGGAATAGTTTACAAGTCAAAAAAGGCAGACCGAAGTGCAGAGAGAAATCAACTGCCGTGTGGGTACGATGACATTCACAATAGAACCAGTTCAGCCACGCCGTCAAGAAGGGCAGATTTTCTTTTAAAATCGCCTCACTTTTGCTGTTTGCAGGGGATTAAAGGCTAAGCATAGCGGACACCGGGCCGTACATGCAAGCCACGCTCACTTGCAAGGGTATCAACTGGCTCACTGCACTCATAAAAGCCACCGGTCCACAAACTGGGCTGTTTGAGCAATCATACTGGGTCAAGTAAGCGCGCGTGCCTAGAAAGGGCTTTAAACATTGGCTCGCGGGTCGTCGGGGCCGTTTTAGTAAATGTTGCGATCGACGATGCCGACATCCCTAGAGTAAGCCGTCCGGCCGGGCACCTATCACGACTCGCCTTTGATGCAGGAACTCCACCACCCGAGTTCCGGCTACCTGAGGAAAATCACTTTGGTACATGCAAAAACTATCGACTACTGTCTCGCATTTCTGCTGGGTCTGAGGCAAGTCAATGACGTCAATCATTACTAGATCAGGAAAACCCGAGCCCCGGGAGGCGCTTCAATGTAGCATAGGATCGACTCCTTGGTGACCTTCAGACCTTTTACAAGTGGATGTCTCAGAAGTCCTCGTGTGGTATTGACGCGTCGCATATGCACAGGCGGCTTTGCCAGCTTTGCTTTGACTCATGATGAGATGCAAACAACTACCGATGGCTTTTTCATACGTGGCTATCCTAGAAACGACTTCTCCAAACAAGGCAGTTATCCCTGACTGCAGAATCACTGTCGCGCCCCCTGTTCTTATGTTTTCCAAAGGCGCCGGAGCCGATTGTAAAAAGGAGGAACTGCCCAACAGGCTTATAAACTAGGCTCCTACATCGGCGCCAGCCTATCTCCATATGCCTGGTGACATGCTGGCCTCCGCAAAGGCTCCGGTGTTCTTTCCGGGCGGCCGCAAATTACCCAAGGATGCACATTTTTCAGTCCACCATACAAGTAGAGCGACTATGACAACAGGTTTCTCTGTCATTCTCAACGATACGCTTGAATCTAACTGTAGCTGAGCAAAGAAGGCCTCTAGAGAGCCGAAGGCTATGTGGCCCCGTATCCTCATATTGCTTTCTTTTATTGCTGTAGATAGAGAGCAGTTGGGCAGCAGCTAATGTTCTCGTAGGGTAGATTTACGAACGTCATGATAATCATAAAAGAATATGGAGGCTTCTAATGCTAGCAGCAGTGTAATGCTCATGTGCAAGCTAACTCAAATAACAATGCAGACATATTGAAGGACTTTGTGGAACAAACTTCTTTGCCATGACCCGATCGAGACGTACAACTTGCTAGGGGCAAAGCTTTTGTCGCAACAACCTACTACCCTAGAAGGAGCGAATAGGAGACTGAACATTACCTCCTATAATTGGGAGATATTAAAACCAGGCATGCTCATCAGCTTCTCGCCGTCACTTGCAGCTCTCCTAGTTCTTAAGGACAATTTACTTAACTGATTCTGGCTTAATATTAGTGTTATATGGTGAATATCTTCTGGACCTGAGGTTGCGTATGACATAGCAGTTTACTATTGCTAGGACAATTTGCGTAGACTGACCCTCAACCCCTTTGCATCCATGATCCACCGCACAGAGTAATTGCTCAGCTATAAGTATCTCTTAAGACGTAAATAATTATGTTTTTCTAAAATAAAATGGTTGATACACCTTGGTCCGTTTATTATTCTTCGATCACGATAGCAAATTGTTATGCGATCAAGTAGGCAGTCTTTCACGATCTGCAATCATGGGCTCATCCGCCTAAAATACAGACCAGATGACAAGAAGACGCGTGAAAAGTACGTGTTACTATATTTCACCTCAATTCGCCGAACTCTTAGTCCTACAATGTAAGAACAAGGATGTATGCGGCATTTACGCCTATCGTTCGTTATCGCCTTCGGCGCATTTGTTTACCTATCAGGGACAATATAAGACCTAGGAAAATTAACCGAGGAATTTCTCGGATTCTTTATGTAAAAGTCCACTTCTTAAATGTGTCTAGATCGACTTACCGTACTCACGTTATGCTTTTAACTGCAACGATTCCCTTGCAGCTACAAAAGTGCCGCCGAATTTGGATGCCTTATCTGGTCTGGGAGAACCATCGGTTGGTAGCTTATCTTTGACGTGAAGATCTGCAGGCTTATGCCCATAAGACGGTGTTTTAACGAGCTTTATCTGTGGGTCCTGATCTGTTTCTACCAAGCGACCGGGAGTTTGGGTCAGCCAACCTTCGGGTCGTCGGCGGTCACGGACACTTTCGCAGCCATTCCCCACATCCCGACGTTGATAATAACGTAACCGCTCCATCTCCGATTCCCCCAGCTACCCCAGATAGCTCATTTATGTTGATAAGAAATTGTGACCCCAACCCCAGATGCCGGATGTACCATGCCGACTGCAGCCCGTATCTTTGACAAAGGGCGTCAAAGGGTGTCAAAGGGCGCGGCGACATCTTCGACTTTGGCGGAGCCAAGTTTTGCTTCCGAGCATGGTGCTTATCGTCCATTCCAGGCGTTGTATGCACCCAAGTCCAGGGCTTCGGCGCCAAACTCCAGTATTGGTAGCAGAGAGACCGGGCAGTAACCCATCATGGGCATGTTGTCATACTTACTTTCAGTTGCCGATTTGTCAGGTTGCCTATCTAATCTCGATAAAGCCTTTGACTTACGTACCTATACTAGCGAGTATACAAATAAATAATAAGAACGGTTTCCCATGCTCAGATAGTTCCCAAAGTCAATTCTCTATCATAATTTGCCATCATGAGGCAATCCATCGCAAACATCGCCCTTAGCGTGGGCGGCGCCTTGGCCTCTTCCCTACCCGTCAGACTCGAGACTCGAGGAACACCAACGTCTCACTTGACCAATATCTACGTGACGTTTGAGAAAGCTGCGGAGGGCGCTTTGTCTTTCACCTATGGTCTCTGTGAGAGCGAGTCACGTCACGAAGCTCACCACACAATTGCTGTGACTGAAAGTACAAGTATCTCGCGGTTAGTTTGGGTCATCCCAACTGATTCACACGACAACGGATGCATTTCAGCATGGACGAGTGAGAACGTCCTGATCGGGCGCAGTGAGCCCCAGAAGCTTCATCACGTGAGGCGACGGGCACCTCAGAAGCGAGGAACAGGCAAGCCACTATCTCCCAGCTATTGGAGGAGCTGGCACTAACACTTGTGCAGATTCTATTCTCATGACTGACGCCAATGGCATCGATACTTTGGGACCGTGGTTCGACGGAGTTGAGCACCTTACTCAGACAGGCGTCTCAGCAGTTGACGCAGAGGCCGCCAAGGAGAAGGAAATCGCAATTGTGGGTGCAGGCATGTCGGGTTTGATGACATACTTGGTACTATCCCAAGCAGGCATGACCAACATCAGCATCATCGAGGCCAGCGGGCGCCTTGGTGGTCGAGTCCATACCGAGTATCTCTCGGGCGGCCCATTTGACTATTCCTATCAGGAGATGGGCCCCATGCGCTTCCCTTCAACCTACAAGAGTCCTGATACCAACGAGACAATGAATATTACGGATCATCAGTTGGTGTTTCAACTTGCCGAAGAGATGAACAAGCTCAACAACCACGACAAGAACTTCAGTGTTGACTTCATTCCCTGGATCCAGACCAACCCCAACGGTCTATCATACAAGAACGAGTTCAAGCTTCCGAGCGGATTGCCCCCGACCCTTAAGCAGATTGCTTACAATGCTTCACTTGGCGTCACCACTGTCCTTGACCCTGAGACCGAGGACTTCCAAGCCAAGGTGGACACTTTCATGCCTGGTTCAGAGTTCAGTACTCTTATGGCCAAGAATATGTTCAAGGCCCATAAGCAATTCCTTGAAACTGGTCTTAATGGACTTGGAGGCGACCAGTGGTCCGAATACGCCTTTATGGTTAACTACCTGAAGGGCAGCCTCAACAGCACTGACATGCTCGGCGGTTTCTCTGCCGCGACGTTCTGGGACTCATTGTACGAAGGCATGTATTTCTCGGCTGCGAGCTACAAAACTATCGATGGTGGTCTCAACAGGCTCCCGCTTTCGTTCCATCCCCTGGTTGACGACATCACAACGATGGGTCGCAAGATTGAGCGGGTTAGGTACAGCGAGACCGCTGAGAAGGTTACTCTTCAATGGCGCAAGGAATACAACGATACCACGTTCCAAAACTCGACCTTTGACTACGCAGTCATCGCTGTGCCCTTCTCTATCGTTCGGCGCTGGCGTCTTCCAAAGCTGCCTGCCACCATATCCAACGCCATCAAGGAACTCAACTACGGATCCGCCTGCAAGGTTGCCCTCGAGTTCTCTGAGCGTTTCTGGGAGCACTACGCCAATCCCATCTTCGGAGGCTGCAGCACAACCACCGATATTCCTGGCATCGGCACCATCTGCTACCCATCCTACAACCTCAATGGGACAGGTCCCGCTACCATCCTGGCCAGCTACCAAAGCGGTGACATGGGTGTTCGGCTGGCCAGTATGACCGAGGATGAGCATGTCCAGATGGTCCTAGACGCAATGATTGATATTCATGGGGAGTTCATCCGCGATCTTTATACTGGCAAATACAACAGAAAGTGCTGGGCAATTGACCCTCTTCAATCCGGAAGTTGGGCCAGCCCGACTGCGGGACAGCATCAACTCTATATCCCCGAGTACTTCAAAACATATAACAAAGTACGTAATCCGTCACCAATTATGGACCCTTTTTGTTAACGGGAAAATAGATGATCTTTGTTGGCGAGCACACGTCGTACACCCATGCTTGGATTGCCTCCGCTCTGGATTCCGGCATCCGCGGCGCAGTTCAGCTCCTGCTAGGTATGTGCTAACGTTGACAAGACAAACCATTTCATTACTAATTAAAACAGAACTTGGACTTGTCGACGAGGCGAAGCAAGCAGTTGAGAAATGGATGGCAAGGTGGATTGAAGTGGTAAGCTCACCTGGCCTTGTTCAATGTGGTTAATTACTCACAACACCATCTCTAGTGAACGACCGCTCGCGCCACGTAAAGGGTTCAATGACCGAGAACAAGACATCATGAGAATTCACGATAATGAGGTTCGCAAACACCGGATACTGACCAGTCATGGCACGAAAGCAAGTAAGCCAAGGGCCTGATGGTGGTAGCATGTAAAATGATTAGCCTAGGTACATAAAATAGACAGTAGTATTGATTGAAATAGCCTGTTACGTTTCAAACACTAACGATCATGACTCCAGCCTGAACTTAGTCAATACTATTAGTACGTCTTGTCAGTCTAGAACCAGTGAAAGACAATAAACCGTGACAGCTGTGTGGCGCTCGGGTGCGCACATGACGCCCTCACACTCCTCGAAACGGATGGTCACGTGATAGCCCTTGTCTGTCTGATCCTTCTACGCGGTGCTGTGCGCATCCTCCCCGACAGAGGCAGTGTACACATGGAAAGCTGCCAAGGCGTCGATCATTAAACTTTTGTCTGTTGGTCCAAGCTCACCAAGTAACGCTTGTCTCGTGAGGGCAACCTGAGCAGCCTTTGGCTATGCTACCCTTCTTCATAGTGTTCATCTCCAAGTCATGTTTTTTTTTCTTGGTAGAGCTCATCAATAGCTACGGGCCATTTTCTTCGGCTCGTAGTTCCATCTAGGCACCCACATTATTTTGGCTCCCGGCCTCCCTCGGAGACTTTTCGGTCAAGCCAACAGCCAACATCAGATCATGCTGATGTTCGAGCGCCGCATACTGTCTCAAACAGGCCATTGCCTCCTCGAGCAGGACACCCTTTTTACTTCATTCATGAATCACTCCTCCAAAAGTTGAAATGAGCTGTAAAGGTAGAAACTCCGAAGCGGCCTGAAGTTGAAACAATAACCAGGTAACATTTCACTGCATGAACGGGGAAATGGCCATCACTAAATGCAAATTCACGAGAACGTTGGTTTTCAAGGTAATCCATAACCGTGTTGGTGATATGGATTTTGGTGTATCGCAACTAAGGCCTGTCAGCGCTTGAAACGAGTCACACTCAGCACCGGGCTGGATGTCATTTTCCGCGGGACGCTGCCCATTTATGGTTGAGGCACATCAGATGGAAATGTCAAGTGGGTTCTATGTCACACAAAACCCTCGATATCGGCCCAATTCCCCTTGATCCTGCAGGAAGGAGCCAGCAAGATGTTGCATCTTGCTGTGCCGTAGTCGTCAGCTGTGTACCATTCGGTCGCGATGTCGGGCCGAGTCACACGTCTGACCCCCAGACTGGGGAAGAATGGGGAAGCGGGTGTTCAAGAGACCCCTGTCTTGACAGACAGCCTTAACCACAACTGGCCCTAGCTCGCTTGTCACGGGCCGCCATCCTAGCGAAGCCATCTATACCTCCCACGCACGTCTCGTTCCTGACATTGCACTGACATGTCAGATTAGCAGCCCGCATTAAGGTATCAACTTAGTAGCTTGCCCGACACTATGGATCTCATAATCCCTGGTCTCGGACGTTCTTTATGCTCGGTCTGAGTGACGAACCCTGACCAACTGTTCATGGCATCTGACCAACTGCTCCCAAGCAATCGGATAGGCCCGTAAGGCTTACCCAACGTGCTGGGTCCCGCATTGCCCATGGGGATGTGGAGATTAATCGATCAGAATATATGGGGAGACTGCAGTCCCTTGTGGCAACATGTCGCGTCTCCTGGGTTTCCCCTCAGCATCGCTGTGACAGAGTCGGTTCGAAGCCATTTTGACGGTCTCGGCTCGGCTCTACCCGGCAACAGGCATCACACGATGCCTCATCCTGGAGGCTTCGTTTCCCTGCCCCAGTCAGGGGCCCTAGATATCTTAAGGCAGTGATCACCCTTCTTCTGCGCTCGAACCTTCAACAACGTTGCACTGTCCCTTTTTTCTGCATCTTTCTACATGCTCAACCTTATTATGTCCCATGAATAGCCTACCATGCTCAAGTTCGTCGGTCGAGGCCACAAAGGCGACGACAGTCGCGATGAGATCGCACTGGTAGAAGTCAACAGCGACCAGGCCGAGTCTACCAAGGACCAGGAAGTTGTTTCAGAGCCTGCACCCCAGCGGCCGCGCGCATGGACCACGACTTCCAACGCCGGTCCTGGTCGAATCTCTGTTAGCTCTCATGACCTCCCGGACCACGTCCGTCAGACGCTGCACAAAGAGCGCCAGCTTACCTTTTTCGGATGCTGCCGCCAATATCCCAAGGCGGTGGCGTGGTCACTGCTCCTGTTCTGCACTATCATTATGGAGGCTTTTGACAAGTCGCTCATACAGGCCTTCATAGCCTTTCCTCCCTTTCGCAGGAGATACGGAACTCTCGTCACCGACGTCGACGATCCGTCGGGCGAACAGCATTACGAGATCTCTCCAACATGGCAGATGGGCCTGCAAAATGCTGCCATTGCCTGCGAAATCGTTGGGCTTCTGGCCCATGGCTATATCACCGACGTTCTTGGATACCGGAAGATGTTGGTCCTTTGCCTAATATGGTTAATGATCGCAATTTTCGCCTCGTTCTTCGCCAGTAGCATCGCAATGCTGGCTGTTGGACAGGCACTGTGCGGTACGTCTTCACTGCGCCATCCTTATACATGGAGACTAAGTGACAGCAGGTTTTCCGTGGGGCGTGATCCAAACCCTTGCCGCTACCTATGCTGCAGAAGTTGTTCCATCGACCTTGCGAGCAATTATGTTGAGCAATGTCAACATGTGCTGGCTGATCGGACAGTTTGCAGCGCTGGGTATTCTTCGCATCTTTGTCAACAATGATACCCAATGGTCCTATCGACTACCGTTCGCCATTCAATGGGGGATGGCGGTACCTCTTATTATCGGCGTTTGCTTCTGCCCTGACAGTCCATGTGAGCATGCGTCACCTGTGACCTTCCTTGGGATGCCATGACTAACTTGATCAGGGTGGCTAATTCGCCATGAACGGCAAGCCGATGCTCGTCGGTCTCTGCAACGACTCACCAACGGCCATCATCTCAACGTTGACGAGACCATCGTCGTTATGGAACACACAAACATGTTCGAAAAGAAACACAACTACGGAGGCGCAAGCTACAGAGATTGTTTCAAGGGCACCAACCGGCGCAGAACCGAGATCGCCTGTGCCGTGTGGGCATGCCAGGCCCTCTGCGGTTCTACTTTGACTTCCTACTGCGCCTACTTCTTTACTCAGGCCGGCTTCGATGCCACTTATTCATTCACTTTGTCTACGGGCATGTACGGCATGGGTATTCTAGGAGGCATCATCTCCTGGGTCTTTCTCGCTTATGTCGGCCGACGCAAGCTCTACCTTACCGGACTGTCCTTTGCGCTCGGGTTCTTGACCGTAGGCGGTATTACGTCAGTTGCGCTGACCTCAACTGGCGTGACCAACTGGATACTGGGCGGGCTCATCATAGCCATGACCTTCACTTACAACATCACCATCGGCCCTGTCTGTTACGTCCTAGTCGCCGAAATTCCCTCGACACGGCTGCGGGTCAAGACGGTTGCGCTTGCAAGAGTTACATACAACATATTCATGATGCTGAATAATGTTGTGGTGCCGCAGATGCTGAGCCCAACAGCGTGGAATCTTAAGGGGAAGGTGTGTTTTGTGTATATTGGGACGACACTCTTATGTTTGATGTGGACTTACTTGAGGCTGCCTGAGTCCAAGGCACTATCATACCTTGAGCTGGATATCCTCTTTGAAAAGAGGGCGCCGACGAAGAAGTTCAAGGAGCTTCAGGATAGGCTCCAGGATACGGCTTACATGAGCGCTTCGAGAATCGAGAGGTCCAAGAATGCATGGCATGGGTGGATGGCATACTCGTAACACTTTATAGTTCCTTTGTGTAATCAGTGTAAAACATAGCCTTTTTATTCAATTTGTTTCTTCTACACTAAGTTTTGCTATAAGGCAATGAGCAAGAAAGTGTTAGATCAAGGCTTACAGCTCGAAGCGAGCTGCGACAGTAGTTGGCTTATCATACTTCATACAAGATCATGTAGTACAGTTGGTACTAACTATGTTTACACAAAACACAGTAGTGGTTGTCAAATATGGCAAGCAAAGTCACAAGACTAGATATAAAAAGTTTCTTGATGATCAATTGTTACCTAAGTATATAAATGAAAGAGTGGCGAATATAAAGCATAAGAAACCACCTCATTCCCTGACTGGCCAGTCTGGCAACCTCCTTCCCCCCAGTTGGTCTGATTTGATGACAGCAACTCAGGGAAGCTTTCATCAAGCCACATGTTTGATGCTCAGCATCGGTCAGAAGTGACAATGACGTTGTGGTTGGCGCTGCTGAACTGCTGGCCCCAAACCACCCACTCGTCAACTGGTCTGCATCCACAATCGGCGCAGTTAGGGTTGCCAAACCAGCATGTGGCCTTCATGTGGCGCTCGCACTTGTACACTGCAATCTGAGCGAGATTGGCGATGTCGTTGCACTTCTCTCCATACCAGTTGTTGTTGTCATTGCACCACCAGATACCGGCACCCCATGAGCACGAGACACGGACACAAGATCGTGCATTGACACCGCAGGTCCTGCTACCAATTGAGCGGAGGTAGCCGATCTCTTTAGCAATCTGGTCGCGGTTGGCCTCACCACCGTTGTAAGCTCCAACCCTACCAGCACGGCAGTAATGATGAGTCTAGCGAACAAAGACTAATGTTAGCTAGCCGATGGCTTAAGCAGTGTATAAGTGGAACTTACCGCATGAGCACGGCGCTCAAGGCCGCGATCAGAAAGGCTAACGTCGGATTCTTCCGCTTCCTCTGCTTCCTCCAGCTTGAATTCAGGATACGCTTCCTTGATCTGCGCAATGACAGACTGTAACAAGGTTAGAACTGCAAATATAGAAAGAGAAGCCCTTGACTTACCTCTGCTGTTCCTTTGAAGGTGACGTTTTCGCCCCCATCAACATAAGAGCCAATGACCTCAAGCTCGCCACTGAGGTCGTATCCCTCAGGCAATTCCCTACGGATGCTCTTGATTCAAGTCTCGGTTAGTCCCACGCTTGTCCAGAATCCTAGTGTGCTTCGAAACTTACTGCCGCCGAAGCAGCTGCCAAAGTGAGAAGGAAAGTGTACAAAGTCTTCATGGCAGCGACTCTTGGTGAGTTCAATTGGCGTCTCGGATTGCACTTATTGCGTTGTGTTGTCTTGATTTAATAGATGACTGATGATGCACAAAGAACACCGTCATGGGCGAGAGACTATACCGTCTTTTATATTGAATACTGTCTCTCATCCTTTGCCACGCAGTCATTATTATTCTGGGTCATATGATACGACTGGCTGAAGGCCAAGACGCCTGCGATGGTATTGAAGTATTTTTCTACACATTAGGAAGGTGGCAGCATTGTCTGACGATATTCCCCTTCTTTGCTGTGATAGGTCGAAGTACGGTATTGTTTGAACAGGCTGCGCTGGCGATAGGTTGGATTACGATTTTAACCAAACGAGGTAGAAGACAGGTGATGGATCAGACTTACTGCTCTTCATTCTGATGCGATGGTATGCGAAAGTCTCGTACTTTTTAGAACTATTTTGCCGCCCTTTTTGTGCCAGAGTTGACAGTGCAGGCTGGCAAGATCACATTTGGTCCTTCAAGCCTATGTGCATTATGCATTTCATTCTAGGACGATGGATCTTAACTTGCTTTCCAACACATAAATACTGCACATTAGACTCAGTTGCTCTCATAGCCTAATGCTAAGGAAGGCCGACTTCCGTCAGTTAAACGGAGATCTCCTCCGAAGTGCCAAGGCGGTTCAACACTACAAGCGAGCGCGGTGTGGGCTGTGCTAATCTACATCAGGAAACTTGAAAGGTACCGGCTAAAGAAATCAGCATTATCATTACGCCAGTACGTAGCTGATTTGATGAGGTTGCATGCGTACCCATGGCATTATTGGCAATAATCGAAAGGGCAGCCTCAAGCTCAGGTTGTATGTCAAATTAAGTAACTGTTCAAACCCACTAAGCCACGCCACCCAATTCCTCGTCACCATGGTCATTTTCCACTGGCTGCCTGCTGTTCCTGTGGCCTAACAAATACTGGGCTGTCTCGTGGAGGAATCGTCTAGCCAAGCGCCTTGCCGCAACCCGACTTAAAGAGAAGCATTACTTTCTGCAGGTGCGGTCCCATTTTTATGAGCAGATGGCACGTTCATGCATTATAGCTGTTGCCTAATATGCACTCCATTTCTTAACGATGTAGTAGTCTATCATGCGGCTCACATCCTAAACTTCAAACTCATGTCAAAGAGGCGCAAACCCTCCGGGTGTGCTTCAGTCACAGCTGGCCTAGTAACGTCACATCTACCGCTTGGTCTGATTTAATGCTACCTAGTCCAGAATTCATTGTCATATGATGCCAGTGATGGTTATTCATAGCTTAGAGGCTTCGGTAGAGGGAATGAGCCATTGGCGAGACGGAGACAACATCCGACTGCCCAGCTCACACAACACAAGCTCGAGTGCACAACCCGATTTGATGGTCGGCCCTTTGATACAATTTGGGTCTTCTCACGGAGAGACGTGTAGTCGACGTTGACGCGGTCAAACATGATGGCATGCCTCAAGGCCTAGTCAGCCCTGATCAATGATGGGGGGGCACTCGCTAAGCTGCTCGGTCGAAGAAGTCAAAAGCTTAGAAACCAAGGCCTAATTAACAGAGCAAAGCTAGCTTTCGAGTGATCATTTCATCGACGTACAAAAGAAGACCAGCCATCACGAGTTCAAGGACTACAGTATAATCCAATGTTGCTGCGTTAGGGAGGTGAGAGTGTAATTACGGCATGTTTTTTAGACTGGATCTTCCTTCTCTTTTTGTTTCTGTCTAGGAGTCCTTTATGGGCAAGTCGGGTTCCGGACATTTGCCTATCAATCGTGGTTTATTGGTCGTTATTACTGCATGAACCAATGTATACTGAATGTTGAGACGCAAGTGATATGAGTGCCTTGAGTTGTCATAGTGCCACAGATCCCTAAACACAGCAATGGTTTTGAACTCAACCAACCTGCCCCAAAGGATAGACGAGCCCCTCAGGAATGAGTGCCACAGGCAAATCAACACCTATACCAAAAGCCGCTTCTAGATCACCTAGCCTGCATTAGAGAGTCACGGTGCGAACAACCATAGAGCCAATCACATTAGGATATCTTGCCGACAGCGTGCAGCAGAGCCCACAAGCCGAAGGATTCCGTTTAGGCTATAGGTTCAAGCGGCAAATCATACGCCAAGAAGCACGGAAGTGGTAGGATCGAACTTTGCGACGTTCTCGACCCATTGCGCCGCACAAATAATCGTACGACAAGCTGAGAGCTGCGCAGCTGAAGGATTGTTATGCAGGCACATCAGCTTGGGTATTCAGTTCTCTTACCACAACACGTACCGTCTGTCATTGGCTCGTACCCGATTATCCAAACAGTAATCCAGCCGTCTTTGAAAACTCTTGGAGAATCTGGGTCTCTGATACATTCCTTCCTTAGCAAACATATCTCCGATACTAGACTGGCCAGGAAGTATAAGTGTAGGAGTGAAACCAAAATGGTGCCGTTCGTCAAACGGCGTTCGCAGACAGTTTCCCTTGCTATGATCTCTGCCCTGCATTAGCTCCCGCCGGAAGTAGATGAAGAACGTTGCCGATCCCAACCAACATACATCATTTCCCTGATCTGACGTAATGTTCCAGCCTTTTACTATTGGCAGCTCAGGCCTAGACTGGTTGGCTGTTCATGGGTTGGGCGGAAGCTGTCTCATCTACTGCTTGTTTTGTCTTGTTAAGGCAACTTATAGTTATTCTTGATCAACTCCCATCTCTACCTTATATCTTGCGTCTGGTTCGAGAACAGCGAACATATAGGAAGACGCACGACTCAGTTGAGCTTGAACCACGCCATAGAGCCAGCCTCTCACTCGACTTGCACAAACAAGGACGCCGTTGCAGGGTGTATTGCCCAAGCTGGCGTCGATTTCTGGACTATCTCTTTGATTGGGTGAGCCTCCATGATTCCAACAGGGATCTTTGTGCCGAGCCGCCCAGACATAGCTTGGTATTGGCGTAGAACATGTTGGCGAGCGGACTGGGGCTGTGATGGCATTTCTCAAACGCTTCGCAGTCACAGTGGCAGAATGTCAGGTCAACCAATTTGTCAGTTCTCTGCTTCACACGAGCGACGATGAGGCTTCAGGTACTGTTTCTTTAATTTACAAGAGACAATGTGTCTCTACCTACTTGTGTCTACTACATAACGGCCAGCGATGCCGCCCTTCTGCATCAAATCGTACACATCTTGCAGCTCCGACAAGCCAACGATCCTAGAAAGAAGGAGTCAGCAACGTCTTGTTACTCGTAGGGAGAAACTCACTTGTATGGTGCCTTGATGAAACCTTGTCTGAAGAACTCGATGGCTTCAGCAGTATCCTGTCGGTTGCCGACGTAGCTTCCCTTGATGCTGATCTCGCTGGTGGATATGGTGGTTAGCCTGGCACTGTGACGTGCGAAAACTTTTTTGAACTTACCGGACAACAGTGTCGAAGACGGGTGCCTTGACAAAGGCATTGGCAGGGAGACCGACGCAGACGATAGTACCCTTGCTCTTGACATACTGGCTCGCCTGCTGGAAGGGCTTCTCGCTGGCCGCCAGAAGAAGCACACCGTCGGGACCCAGTCCGGCCGAAGCGTTTTTGATGTCAGCGACAATGTCCTGGGACGAGGTGAAGTCGACAAATGTGTCGGCTCCGAGCTCGGTGCAGACCTTGCGCTTCTCGTCTCCTCCGTCAAGGGCAATGACATGCAGGCCCATTGCCTTGGCGTATTGAATAGCGAAGACGCCAAGACCGCCACCAGCGCCGGCGATAGCTACGGACTGGCCGGGTCGGACGCCGGATGACTTTAGCGCCTTGTAGACGGTCAGGCCTGCGCAGAGAATGGGCGCCACAGCGGCAAGATCGCATTCCTTGGGGATGCGCGCCACATGTGCAGCCTTGCCGACGGCATACTGCTGGAATGAACCGTCGACTGTGTATCCTGAGAGAGAAGCCGTAGAACAGAGGGACTCGTTGGACTGTCGGCACTGCTCGCAGGACATGCAAGATCCGTGCAGCCACTTGATACCCACATGGTCGCCGATCTCGACGTCCTTGACCAGCTCGCCTCGGGCAACCACCACGCCTGCACCCTCGTGTCCTCCGACGAGGGGCATCTTGGAAGGTAGTGGCCAGTCACCATTGACAGCGTGCAGGTCCGTGTGACAGACGCCGCTGTATTTGATGTTAATTAGGACCTCGTCCGAGGCCGGCTTCGGAACGGGGATTTTCTTGTATTGCACAGCTACAGCACTGTTAGCTCAGCCCATCCACTAACTGACAGGGAGTAAAACGTACGGCCACCCTTCTGCTCCAAAACCTGTGCCCATTGCTCTGTCGGGATATTGGGGCCTGCTGTTGTGGCATATGCGGCCGTCTTGCCATTGATGCCAGCGGCAATGCCGGCAGTGGAGGCCTTGACACGGCTGTTGGGGTTGTGGCGTGCGCAAGCCTGGCCGCTAGAGCTGGCACAGCTTGCGCAGAGTGATCGCTGGCTGGAACTGAAGTGTCGAGTGCCGACCCGGGTTGCTGTTAGTGCCGAGGGAACCAACACGGGCTTCCGTGCGGCCGGCCGGATGGCCCGGAGAACGCTGCTCCGTAGCAAACTGCTGGTTGGTGTCATTACAATTCTCGATAGTCGAAGCAATTAATTGATTGTTGTGTGTGCTCATATTCATTGCGGCTCCGTGGTGGTGAGCCCGCAGCTGTTATATACTAATACCCAATTTGTCCCATGACTGTCAGACTGCTCGGATCCGCATTGGACCCTTCGGATTCCATCATATCATATCATACGATGCACAATTTCCCCGGAACCCAGATTAGGAAATTGCTCCCCAATCTTAGCGAATCCGCGGAGAAAGACCTGGCAGCTGACCACGTGTTGGTGTCGCCGGCGGGGCGTCTACCCATTCCGTCATGCGCTCACCGGAGTGAGCAGTTTTTATCTTTGCGGCCAGTGGCCCGGAACAAGAGCACCGCCCCACGGCTTCACTGAAGCTCTCACGAACCCGCTTGACCCCCAAGTCACATGTAATCCTCCACTAAATGGGTCGAGGATTCGTACAACAGCAATATCGACTTCCGGTACAATCCACAATATTTGGGGTCTCGGCTTTGCTCGAGATATCGTCAGACAAGCCATGGGTGATATCAAGGAGGCTGTGAGGCTGTCGCGGGCGCCCAAGCCAGCGGCACAGACTAGTTGTAGGGTGAATGAAACATTACTGCACGAATAGCATCGTGCTTGTGCCTCAACAGCGCAGGACTTTGACTGCCGATACCTGCAGAGCAGCCAATTGTGAATATGTGTCTGCTCACTGGCTGACCCAAACACCCCAGCTATGTAAGCTTGTCAATAGCACACTGCAAGAGAAAACATGCCACCTAAAAGAAAAAGCCATGATTGGTTTGGACTCCAGGTTGACGGATCGATCTTATCTACACTCGTCCTCTCGGCCGCCCGCGCACTGCAGCGATCGTCACTCTCTACGCCAGGAACAGGATTAGAGTAAACCTACCTATACCCTCCATCTATGATTGGTGGGTCAACTGGGTGTTAGCTGCCATCAAAAGTAAGCTAAAGACACGATTTCCATCCCAAGAAAAAGTTTCTAGCCGAGGACTTTGGATATCGCGCGGCCTGGTGCTGTGGCTGATAAGTCCCCATTGCTCAAGTCCCAGCCACCCCCACGGAAGACACTGTGGAAGTGATACTGGCGTCATCCACTTTTTCGCGACTCGGTTTCCGCAAAGACGCGTCGCGCCCAACACAGAGAATCCACGTCTACATCATGTCGGATAGCGAGCACATTAGTTCCGAAAGCGTTCGCGAATATGTTGCCGAGTTCGCGCGCTGGCGGGCTTCTCAACCCATACCCATGTTAGAGGAGCCATCGACGCCAGAAGGGCGGGAGATAGAGTCCGGTGAATGGTATACACCACAAAAAAACGCGGGAAAGTATCTGTATGCTTAGGAATTGGGAAACAATGAAGCTGTTTTGCGATAGGCAGTGCATGATTCCTATCGTTTGGCGTGCTAATTATGTATCTAAAATTGTGTTGAAGTTATACTAGGCTACTATGTCGAGCAGGAATCTATTTTGTTCCTATGCCCCAGCTTTGTGCATAACACTGACTGCGACGACGGTTGTCTAATGTTCTTATTGACTAAACCTCTCATGATGCGTTTATATCTAAGCCTTTGCTACAACGCATCTAGAAAGGTTACGCAGATACCGTGTCAGATCATGGTGCTATCAGTGTGAGACAATATGTTCTTGAAAATTCGGCGGACATGGCGACCCGTAAAAGTAGGCGAGATGGGTTATGGAAATGACTCCATGATTAACTAAGAGCCCGTCGACGCGGAGCAGTAAATACAAGAATCAGCAGTAGAGCGTTGAATCATGCTAGTGCAATGCAAAACTCAACTCAAGACACATAAAGCAAAGCCTAGAGCACACGATACTAGTGAGAAAGAGAAAGAAAGACCGAATGTTTCTGATGTTTAACCGACTAGAAGGGGAGAACCGATATCATCCTCTTCGCTGCTACTATAGTGTCTATAGCCCAATGCCAGCCAGAATGCATGAATCATGCGCTGCCTCCCTCCTTGCCCTTCTTCTTTTCTTTGGGTTTACATATGTGGCAGTAGACATCGTCTTGAGCGATTGTTAAAGGAAAGGTCATGCCGCAAGAACCGAAGTCCTTCGTCTCTGTCGCAAGCGCAGTCTCGCAAGGCTGGCGCCTGCGGCCTTCGTTGTAGAACCAGCCGCATTTCTTGCAGAAGTGGTGAATACTGATATCCTTGCACATGATCTCGGATTCTTCCTCGGTAATGTCAGAGGCTAGACTCCCATAACAGAGTGATGGAATTCGTGGTGGATGAACAATGAGATGGACCGGATAGCAATATTTATGGCAAATCGTACGTCCGTGGCTAATTGACGCTTTTGGAACGATCGGCCGGATCGGATCCAATATGTAACAATCGCGATTCTCTTAATGCTATACTCACGTAGCCATGGCCGGAGATAATTCAAAGACAAGGTCCTCGCCACGATATCACTGCCTCTCTACTCGGCTTATCAGAAGTAATTAACTCAAATTCCGCGCCATAAGAAATAAATGTGCAGTGACCAAGCCCCCCAAAGCAGCTCCCATCGAGTTTTAGTCCCTGCCTGTGAGTCTCGTCTCGGTAGCTCGTGAGACACATCCTCGCCCTGTGTAGAGTTGCAAGTGCATGTGGTTCCCGGTTAAGCGTAGTTCTTGATAGATCGTTGTCGACAGAAAAGTCCCTTGGCCGGACCTGATCGCGATAACAGCGTTGACGATGCGCATCGATTTATCAACGAGGCTCAGCTAATTCGGTATCATTATGTAGCCGGCCGCCCAAGGAAGCGCCAAAGGCCTTCACATCTTACCATAAGCGCCATGCCTATTTTATTGGCCGCTTCGGTTTTCTCGACTTGACAACAGTCAGCATGCAAAGTCAGCAGCGGCGCAACAGAGATAACCCCAGCTTTCTGCACACAGTTTATTTATTGCAGATGAAGGTGAGGGTGATCATACGCGAGCGAGACGCAAAAGAGTAGCTAGCTACGCGAGAAATAAGCTGAGGCATGCAGAAATATAAAATTGCCCGGATGATGAGAGTTCCGGTAGTTCCGCCAACCCAAATGACTTATTTTGCGTGCTCACAGGGTTAGAAAGTTCCAAAGCTCAAAGACGGACAAGGACTGTCAGATAGCGAGAGCGGAGCAGACAAGGGCTGTTCTCACCCAACGATTACGGAGCGACCCCCAACCGTTGAGCACCACCAGATATTGCAGCGCAATGATGCACCACCCCGGGGGAGAGAGACAGTTTCCGGAGCCTGCGGATGAGATGTTGGCCCGACGGACGTGTACGCGACAAAACACAGGCTCAGCCACACGTCATCAAGCTCACGGGCTCAAAATTACCAAGGGAGGTCAGAGAGTAGTGGGGACTGGAGACATCTGAAGCAATCAGAGCCAGCAAAGCTAGTGCCAAGCCAATGCATCGTTTCTTGATGGGGGCTGACGACAACGGCGATTACAAGTGCCAAGCGAGAGCAATCCTTCTTCCTCTATAATTCCTGAGTCTCTTAATCCTTCGCATTCCCTTCACTCTTGCTCACTGTTGTGGCGTTAGCCTGCCGAGACTATCCCTGACCAAGAATCCACATTCATCTCCACAGTCACCCCATCAACGCAAGTCGACCCAGCGCGATTGTTCTGAGCACACTCTGGCCACAGACGTTGATTCGGCCATGGCGTATACTTCAGGCGTGGCGCCCCTATACCAGGTGAACAAGCCGCCCTTTACGATCGAGGCTCCCGGTTACCACAAGAAGCCAAACGAGACCATTCCTCGCCGTCATCCTAAAGCTCGAGATGGCCTCATTGACCGACCTGCCGAGGATGTGTACACAGTTTTCGACATCGTCCGCCGGAGCGCGCGCCTTTACGGCGACAGAAACGCCGTGGGCTCGCGCAAGCTAATCAAGCTCCACAAAGAGATCCAGAAGGTTGAGAAGGAAGTTGACGGGCAAACGAAGCAGATAGACAAGGAATGGTCTTTCTTCGAGCTCTCGAACTACTCGTTTCTCACATATAAGGAGTATGAGACTCTATGTCTTGAGATCGGCTCTGGACTGCGCAAGCTAGGCTTGACCCAGCAAGACAAAATGTTCCTCTTCGGAACCACGAGGTACATCAACATCGCCCACCGCCGCATACTCCAAGACTCTAACTGATCACCGCAGTGTACAATGGATATCCATGTCGCATGGTTGCGCCTCTCAGTCCATTCCCATAGTCACAGCGTACGACAGTCTCGGCGAAGGTGGCGTCCAGCACAGTCTTGGCCAAACACAGGCCAAAGCCCTCTACGTTGATCCTCACCTCCTCAAGACAGCCGCCAAGCCACTGCGAAACTCCAGTGTCACGACAGTCATCGTAAACGATTCTTGTATCTTTGCTAGCGGTCATGAAATACAAGAGTTCAAAGAATCACATAAAGAGTTCAATGTGCTTACATTTGAGGAGCTGCGCAAGATCGGCAAAGAAAATATGGTTGATGCAGTACCAGCCAAGTCATCGGATCTTTACTGCATAATGTACACCTCGGGATCCGGTGGAGTTCCCAAAGGTGTCCGCATCACCCATGGATCGCTTGTAGCTTCAGGTCGGTTTTACTCCAGTTTTTCCCAAGAAAGAAATACCAAGGATCACTGACTTCCACAGTCTCGGGTCTTTATACGTGTGCCGGCGAATGCGTCACCCCCGAAGATGTGCTACTCGCCTACCTGCCACTTGCCCACGTCTTGGAATTGGCCCTCGAAAATCTCGGCATGTTCGTCGGCGGAACGGTTGGCTACGGTAGTCCCAGAACCTTGGCGGACTCATCAGTGAGAAATTGCGCCGGAGACATGCGGGAACTGAGACCTACAGTCATGCCTGGTGTGCCACAGGTGTGGGAGACTATCAAGAAGGGCATCATCGCCAGGCTGGAATCCAGCCTGGTCCTCAGGGCTCTTTTCTGGGGCGCCTACAACTTCAAAAGTTTCATGGTCTCACATAAGCTTCCCGGAGCTTGTGTGCTAGACAACATTGTATTTGGGAAAATCCGCGAACTTGCTGGTGGGAGGGTTCGATTCACCTTCAACGGGGGCAGTGCCATTTCGGAAGACACTAAACATCTTCTCTCCATGGCTCTTGGCCCTATGCTTGAGGGCTATGGTCTCACCGAATCCTGCGCCACTGGATCTCTGGGATCGCCACTTCAATTTTCTTCAACATCCATAGGCCCAATTCCAGGGTCTATCGACGTCAAATTGGTTTCTGTCCCCGAACATGGGTACTTCGCCGACGCCAAACTGCCTCAGGGTGAAGTTTGGATCAAGGGCGCTCCGGTGATGGTGGGATACTACGATAACGAGGAGGAGACCAACGCGACATTGACACACGATGGGTGGCTCAAAACCGGAGATGTCGGTGAATTCGACGCTGACGGCCACCTTCGTATCATTGATCGTATCAAGAATCTCATCAAGATGCAAGGTGGTGAGTACGTCGCCCTCGAGAAATTGGAGTCGATCTATCGGGGAGTTCAAGGCGTCGCAAATGTCATGATTTATGCTGATTCCCAGCACACCCGGCCAATTGCAGTCGTCATGCCTGATGACAAGGCACTAGCCGGCATTGCCCGAGGTCTGGATGTTGATGAGAAGAACATGCATACTGATACCAAGGTTCGTGACGCCATTCTGAAAGGCCTACAAACCACGGGTAGGCGAGCTGGACTATCAAGCATCGAGATTGTTTCTGGGGTGCTCATCACTCACGAGGAGTGGACTCCTTCAAATGTACGTCGACTAAAAATACTCCTTCACTTAATGCTACCTGTCTTACTCACACATCTGGCAGGGCCTTGTTACTGCAACGCAGAAGCTCAACCGTAGAGGCCTTCGCGAAAGATTTGAGAATGAGATCCACCAAATTCTTCAAGCTACACCATAGGAGTTGCATGAGCTATCTGGTTTTGGGTATCGTTCTGCTGCAACAAAGAACACAATATCTTAACACATCAGAGCATCATAACCAATGCTAACACAGTTGCCTAATTTCTGACTTTTCGGCTGCGGGAGTTGCATGAGGCAAGACGCGGGCAACTCGAAACTGTAGGAAAGCAATGGGGGGACGTAGATCGATGCAATGCTGTGTATCTGAGCAAGCAATTGGAGAATTTTCCCGGCTCCATCAGTGTATCAACCAACGTATCTAGCGATTCAAGCGCCTCAAGTTTCGTATCATTAATAGAAATACCATCTGGGCCTGAATTGATATATACAGATCATACCGACGAGATGCTCCGTATCACGAGATGCCGGAACTACCGGCACATCATAAGTGCTAGTTCCACCTTCGGAAATTGGTCGCAGACTCATCAAATGTGTAATAAATCAGGTTTTGGCAACTCAGTGAAGTAGCCAATCGCAAATTCTTAACATATGGGGCCATTGTTTCGCTGCCGATGTTCCCTGGTGGATGGCAAGAAAAGGCGCGCTCAACTCGCCGACATAGGAAACGCTTCGGAGACCCTAGCTCTGTGGGGATTGGCCGGAGCAGCATATCGAGATGGGAACTTGCATGTGTCCAGCTGATGCTTTCGGATCCGGATGCGGGGTCGTGAGAGGTCACTGGAACTATCCATTTTCGGTTGTTCAGCCAAGGATGCTAACAAGAATCTGGAGTCGTCCAGCCGTCATCACCCTTGGCGATTACCCCGCGTGGAGAGGCATCCCTGCCGGTTGATTTATGCATAAACTGGGCAGAAACTAAACAAGAATCGGATAATTCCCAGCCGGGACGAGCAGATTGAGGTACCTCAGACGAGATCGGGACCAGCCCAGACAAGGATAAGAGGAGTAATAACGCCCAGCATAAACCCATCTATTTCCAATGGCAGCAGTAACAAACGTTTCTCTACAATGCTCAATGAGGAAGGCAGCTTGGTCAAGTATACCCGGACCACTCGGTTATGACGATCTCCGCCTAATTGTTTACTCTTTCTTCACTAAATACGACCTCACGCGGGGATTGGGCTTTGTTGGGCAGACAGGGGATTTGCTAGCCGCGGCCCTTGGGACAAAATTTCACGTGGAACTCACCTATGGGCGGTTGAGCTACCCTTTGCCTCCAGACGTTCTACATGGATGAAGTACTCATATAATTGCCCTGCCCTTTGACGCCAATTGTTCCTTGGCCCTATGCACCCGTGGTTTGTCTGTCAAGTCCCGTCGCCATGGCTGTTCTCCGATCTTTGAGTATACTGGCCCTGGCCTTGGGTGCCAAGGCTGTAACATACAATACTTTTGACGGCCCTGGATTTCCAGCTTGTCAGGATGTCGCTGCTATTCACGACGCGACAAGCGTCAAAGATATTCAGAACATTGTCCAAGACGCCATCCAGGCAGGCCAGAGAGTCCGCGCCTCAGGAAAGGCACACATGTGGTATGACACAATGTGTTCCGACGATCCGAATACTGTCATTATTCGTACTGAGCAGGTCAACAACATATATGACTTGGATCTGGAGGCCGGCACCGTTATGTTGGAGGCTGGTGTAACATTCCTACAACTTGCGGACTACTTGCACCAGCGCGGCGCTTCTGCTGGATACACCCTGGTCAACTGGAACATCACCTTGGCCGGATGCGTGGCAATGGGTGCCCACCGCTCGTCTATTCGAGAGGATTCCATGGTCGCTGCGGGCGTGCTAGCTATGGACATAATCGACGGCAACGGCGAGTTGCGTCACCTGGAGCGTGACGACAGCGACGAATGGCTAGCAGCCTCCACTTCTCTGGGATTACTGGGAGTTATTGTGAGAATGAAGTTCAAGATCTATCCAGATTTCAAAGTCTACGCCGACCAGAAGACGCAAGTATCTAAGCCCTGTCATCACACGCAGAGACGCTAACATGGTAAAGGTTGGATGAAGCCGAGGTCCTTGACGGTGACATCTACGGTATGATTTCTCCCTACGCCACGGCAAACTTTTGGGTAAGGATTCCACAGATATATATCACCAGCCGAGCTCATGCTAAACAATTGCAGTGGTGGCCGCACAAGAAGAAGTTTCACTGGCGATATTACGATGTCGTTCCAACCAATAAAAGCGACCAGGAAGGTTTCCAAAACACCTTTTCGGTAACTCAACTCGAGGCTGGCTCGATATCTGCCCTATGGAATACCGGAAAGGGCATTGCTTTGTCCAATCTGCTTGCTGAAGAGATCCTTTTTGGACAATGGGAACGCCCCAACTTTCGGGAAAAGACGACCAACGAGCCCATCACAGAATGGCCTGTTTACGGTTGGAACTATGATGTTCTCATCGGTGGTTTGTATCCCGACCAGCGCCCAGTGTGGGACTATGGCATTCATGGCTACACTCTCGAGCTCGCGTTTCCCATCACTCAAGCCAATGCAATGCTCAAGCGAGTGCGTCAGCTATTTGACGCTGAGGCAAAGAAGCTCAAGCCGATGGCATCCACATACAGGAGCGGTATCAACATCAAGTTTGGAAGGCCGTACTTTGACCTCCTTGGCCAGGTCACATACGGCACGTCCGATGGTGCCGACTGGGACAAGGGTGCCATCATGTTTGACTTTCCTTCTTACAAGCCAAGCATCGGTGATGGGCTGAGATATAATGAGCCCTTCTGTACGTTTTCCAAATCAATGGGCCTACAACTCCCCTGCTGACAGGATATGCAGATCACAAGCTCGCAGAAACGCTTATTGACGAATTTCCTTGTCGCCCACACTGGACCAAGAACACGAGAGAAGTATTTGAGCGTTCTGCTAAGAATTTGGACCCCGACGTAAGATAAGTCCCCGTCAAACAAAACGCGCCCAGGCTAATGTTCGTCGCCTAGCATCTTGCTCGCTTTAAATCAGTCAGAGAGAAGTTTGATCCAGATGGTATTTTCCGGAGCGTTGTTGGTGAAGCCATTGGGGTGTACTAAACTCGGCCCTGTCTATGAGTGGCTTTGAAGTCTACCTTTCTTGAATCTGAATGTCTCCCGAGACGAGCATAACCAAAGTAGCCTATTATTAGAACATCGATCGTCTCGCCAACACATGTCTAGAAGGAAGCCAGGCCATTCGCAACGTTGCCACTTCAATAGAACTTGGTCTTGGGTTTTATTCCATATTGTAGTCTGTGGGTACAAGAACTCCTAGAATCTAGTGACGAATTGGTACCCGCCCGTCTCTATGCTTTCGCCAGTCCAAGCTCTCGGATGAAGATATCTGCCGCCTTCTCCCCGATGGCCAAGGCCGTGTTATTTGTGTTGGCACCAACGTTTCCGGGTGCGATGCTCAGATCCGCAAGCTTGAGTCCATCGACACCGTAAACGTTCAGATTTGCATCTACGGCGCCCCCTTTCTCCCGCGGCGCCATTTTGCATGTACCCATCGAGTGCCACGTCGTGTCCGCCTTGCTCCGGATGTACTCTTCCAATACGGCATCATCCGCAGATGAATACACGATATTTTTGACATCATTAGGTAGAGCATTGTCGGTAGAGACAATAGCAGCGGGCGAGTCATCGGCGAAGGGTGGGTGCCATTGCGGGACCTCGCCACGGTAGCACACCAAGCGGCGCATAATTTCGCGCTGAGTCTTATACGCCCATACGTGCTTCTTGATGTCGATACCCTTCGCATCAGAGAGGAAGCCTGTATCGAAGTCGAGAGCATCATCGATGCTTGGTCCAGTGATGTGAACATGGCCACTGGAAAAGGGATACAGGCTGAAGGATGTGAGGCCGAGATATTCGCCGTACGAGACACCTTCCGGTGGTACACCAGGCATGCTGTTGAGAATCAGTAAAGCTTTGAACGTGGTCCAAGAGTGTTTCTTACGCATTAATCAGGGCCATAGCACACAGTGGCTTGTCTGGCTTGTTCTTGAAGTGGGCGTTCCAGGCCTCCAAGAACTCTGGCCCCAGCAAGGCAGCCTCCTCATCCGTCGGGCGAAATTTACCGCTTGCGTCCTGAGCGTTGTAGCCCAGAGTTCTGTCGTTACTCTTGATGAGATCTATAGGGTTGTCTTTGCCAAAAAGGAGGCCGTTAATAGTATCGCCTTTTTCGAGGCTTGTTTTGTATGCGTAACCCATCAGCTGATGATCAAAGTAGCTGGCTCCGATGCCGCGGTTCTCTACGGCGACGGCCACGCCCGCCTTGGAGAGAACGTCAGGAATTCCGACTCCAGACCTTTCCAACACCGGCGGCGTACCAATGGCGCCGCACGAGACGACCACCAGCTTTCTCGCTTTGACAGTGCGCTCGGTCTTGTCATCGGGATGGAACTTCGGATTCGGTCTAAACACCACTCCTGTTGCTTTCCCGCTGTCAATGGTCACCTTGACAACTTGCGATTCGACGACGACGTGCAGGTTGGGATGTTTGCCGTCCTGCAGCAGTGGGTGTAAGTATCGGTGCGCCGTGTCCTGGCGAGTTCCTTCGGGAGAGACGTAACGCAGGGCGCGAGCTACGGCATTCACAGCGTCCATGGTCTGCAAGTCTTCGACCTCTGGCCAGCCAGCCTTTTTAGCAGCCTCGATGAAGTCGTCTTCGGCCTTTAAAGCACGATGGGTGCCACTTGAAATCTGGATAGGGCCGTCAATTCCATGTAGAGCCTTATCGCCGCGTCCATGATAGGTCTCGAGCTAAACCTCATTAGAAGACAAGTCAATCATCGAAAACCACAGCATTCATACCTTTTTCATAAACTCCAACATATCATCAGCCGACCATCCCGGAACATCCCAATCGTCAAAGTCCGATCTCTGCGGGCGGCTGTACATGCACATGTTGATTGACGATCCTCCACCCAGAACACCTCCGGCTGGAACGACAGGTGCGCGGCCACTGATGTGATCTGACGGCTTAGACGGGTAGAACAGGGTGCTTTTGCTGTCGGGAATGAGGTGGCCAAAGAATAGCCCGATGTGAACAATGGACGGGTCCTGATAGTTGTCAGGTCCGCCCTCAACAACGACCACACTGAGATTTGGGTCTGCAGAAGCAAGACGCGAGGCCACGATGCAGCCTGCGGTGCCGCCTAAGTAAGAATATCATGTTAGTCGCTTGATGACTTTGGTATCCAAGTTAGGCTAGAGTACTTACCGCCTGCCACGATCACGTCCACCTCGCCAATCTCTTCAGGAAGCTTCTTGTAGATACCCATATTGACAAGCTCGAATATGTTTTACCCTAGAATCTGGATGCAAACAAAAGACTGAGGTCAATCAGCTTATGAGTTCGTTGATAATGACCGAAAGCGGGGAAGGTGATGGATTGCGGCTAAGCCACGCGTAAGCACAGAGACTGATAAAGGTTACGCAGGATCATCTAACGTAATTGAGCTCTATGCAGCGCCCATAATACGTGGATTTATCCATCAACTTTACCGCCATTTCTTGGTATTCAATCCTGCGTAAGCCCAACAGCTGAACCACCTTACCCAAAGCGCGATAACCGAGCTCGGTGTCAATCTGAATAGAATGTCAACAACTGCAGCAAATGAGGCTGACTACGCCAGCTTGGTAACGGATTTTCAAGAGCGAGAACTTGATTTATTTTCGTCTTTATTTCCATGCCGTCTAATGTTTGAGGGTAGCTAATAGTAGAAACACGGGTTGAGGTCTGCGCAACGTAAGGATTCTGCCATTCAATACGAGACTTTGGTTTCCCACTTCAGCACGATAAGAATCCAGAGAAGTGAGCTAACGTGAGAGGAACTCTATTTAGAGCTCGATTAATAGACTTAGGTGAGTTTTTCTGCCAGACACAGGCATGGCGGACCACTGAGGCAAGGTTGTCTAAGAAGTCAATGAGAAGGGATCAAGGCGAACTCAGCCATTTACAGAGCATAAGTGATTTGGTACTTTAGTTCGCATGAAATCCCCGGCTGCCACTATCTCTACAAAAGACGTGCCGCAACCCGCAGAAACCAACGTGGCTACTGGGGGCGTTGCCAGCGATTGTATACAATAGATACTCCATTTCCAGTCGTCACCCCATCAAAGACGGCTGACAAAGTCCTTCCAAAAAGGTTGTGCAGAGGTGCTCTAGTGGCCCAGTTGAAACACGGGCAAATTTATGAAGATGGGCATAGAAATTCTGCGATCGATACCTACTCGGGAAGTTGCAAAGCTTTGAATGCTAACGTAGGTCTTTCGTACAACACGTTACTAGGATCAACTAACAGACTTTAATTTGGTACACTAAGCCATACACGGAGTCGTGGGAACTGCAGAGGAACAAACGCGTTGGAACCGCGGCAAATGATTCGGCAGTGTCGGCGCGTGCTCCGCGAGCTTGACGCGACGCGGTGCGTTCGCGTCCCTTTACCATGGTAGGATAGGCAATTCCCTTAAGATCAAAAGCGGCAGGCGGTCGACTAGACAAAATCCATGTGGCTAGAGGTTTTAGTGGCGCACCGCTTTCTGTTGGTGAGGTCTTACTGGTTAGATTTGACTTAGGTAAGCAATGTGTGGCTTGGCTACACAGTGGTTGAGTCTTTCTGCAAACCGATACTTATTTTTGTCGTATTTGTTCAAGTTCTGGTGATAAAGACTGTAGGTATTAGCCGACTTTGAAAAAAAGATTTTTATACTATAAGAGCACCTTAGAGCAAAACTTCTAGATATTGAGTTGTTCCCTAAAGTATTATTGTCTAAAATACTCGTTTTGTCAAGACTTACTGTTATTCTATAGGGTAGTCTCTAAACTGATAAGCATGGATGTCTTATCTCTGATTAGATAAGACGAAACTGCTCCTATGATGTCATCACATTTGCGCGTTTACCATCTCACGTGTGATCCATTTCAAGTCACGAGCGTCGCAACTCAGGTAGACCTCAAATTAAATTGTTCGCCACGCCGCTAGAGGACAGGGGAGGCTTAGACAGAACCTAGGTGCTTGCCTGTGATACCTCCGAAGCTGACCAGCGCCGCATGAGGATGAAACTGGTGGATGAGCCACAAGAATCAGATGACCCCGCTGCTAGGCTACTATCGGGTAGTGTGTAGATTTCAGTGGCAATCTGTTTCTCTCCTATCTATGGTGACATGAGTGGGAGATTTAGATCAACAGCCACGATTGGATCAGATCCTTCCTCGTGACCCCGAGGCCTAACTATGCACACACGGCACCGTACTGTACCTATCTCCGTACGCATACTAAGCAGCATTGTTCTGACCTGAATAACTCCGACGGAGTAGACAGTCAGCCAGACTAGAAGTCAGGCGAATAAGCAGGGTCGATTGCTGATTTCAGATTAACGAGGGCGCGTGAGGGCCCCCAGAAAACACAGCCATGTGATACGGCGACTCGGACTCGATCTCGATCCTGGGCAGCCGCCAAGCCCACCACGTTGCAGTCCACTCAGCATGCCGAGACGGCTCAAATGAACTGCAAATAGCAGGAGCATGGGAAAAGGAGACTTCCAAACCCTGTCAGCAATCCTGAGGACCAGCCCAGCCCTATAGTTGTCCGTTGGCCACGGCGCAGGACCAGGACTGCGGATAGTGAACCGGCTTGGCGGAGAAAGAGCGCCACGATGCTCGGAGCCCATCCCGGTCGCGTCCGTGTCGCGTGGACCTTGGCCGGGTGCCAAGTGTGAGCGCTTACTGAACATTTGATTCAGTGTCATATATACAACATCGAGTCCGAGGGCCAAGAGTGGTGCATGAGCTTCATATAGAAGTTTTTGCGGCCAAGTCTTTCGACTTAATCTAAAATTCTTCCCTTGGCGCCCGAAATAGGATGAGAGGCTTAGCTACAGTGCAAGGATCCGGAGCCATCACCAGCACGGATGTGAGGGTTGACGATCTCAGTCCCTCAGCCACGCTCCAAGTCTGACAACGATTTATATAGCCATAGGACTCAGAATGTGGAGGAATCTTGCTAGTTTCTTGCTAGTTGAATCAACGACCTCTCGGCCAAACTCGGGAACCTAGACCGACAACACTCAACCTGAGCTAGCTTCACAATGAAGCTGTCACACTTGCCGCTGTCGGCCCTGGCATGGTCTTCCACAGTTGGAGCGGCCTATCTCCAGAACCGGGCAGTCGATGACGTCTTGGAATCGATCGAACAAGACGAAGCTTACAACTCCTCCAATCCGCTGGCCGAGTACGGCATCGATCTCAAGCTCGAGCGTAGACAGAACAAGGTTCCCCTCCGTGTACTGCCGCTGGGTGCTTCTACGGTCTGGGGTATTGTGTCGCCTCCTCATGATGGGCGCCGAGATGGGTAAGTTGATCTGCCTGGATGTCTAAATGAGGTCATGACTTTGTCACATGTTCCGGCTGACTGACTTGCTATGCTGCAGATTCCGTAAACCCTTCAGAGATGCCTTGCGGACTGCGGGATGGGAAGTCAACATGGTTGGCACTCAAAATGGCGGCATGAACCTCGACTCGGTATGTGTGAGCAAGCTGCATCTCGACGGTTGCTGTGTTCATTATCCATATGCTAGGAGATCTCGTATAACTCACAGCGATATACTAGGACAATGAGGGCCACCCCGGCTACAAAGTGGCGCAGATCAGCGTGGAACTCGAGAACTCACTGCCATTCAAGCCCAACCTCGTCATGATCAACGCAGGAACCAACGACGGAAGAGAAAATGCCCCCGATAGCGATCACGTTAAGGGCGTCGGGAAATCGATGCGAGATATGCTCATGAAGATTTACAATGAGCCCGGCCTGGACAGAACCTGCGTCTTGCTATCTACTCTCCTGTGGAGCGGCACCAACGACGACAGCCGCAAGGAGATTAACAGACAATACCGCAACTTGGTGGACGATCTTAAGAAGGAAGGCAAATGCATCTACCTCGCCGATCAGGACCCTGACGAACAGTCGACATGGATTCCTCAGAGCAACATTGCCGATGGGATTCACCCTGACACGGAAGGCTTCAAGAAGATGGCTGCCGTCTTCTACAAGGCCTTTCAACTAGCAGCAAGCGACAACGTCCTTGTCCCACCTGTCAACGTACCCAACATTGGAGCAAACGGATGTGACAAGAAGCCCGGCCAGGGTAACTACGTTGGGCAGATCACACAGAGGGGCGGTGCCGGAGAGAACAACGGCATCTACAGGCACAAGTCGGAGCAGATGCCCGTCAAGACTACCATCAAGAGCGGCCACGACCGCAACCAGTACCGCTTTGCCAAATTGTTCGGCCGAGAGTCGGACGAGTTGGTCGGCTGGTTCGAGCAGGGCAACGGTGATCATACCTTTGGAGTTTGGAAGAGCAACGGTGACGGCTCCTTCACCAAGATCAGTGACATGAACCCGGACCTGTTCTGCAAACCAGCTGGAATCAACTTTATTGATATGAATGGCGACGGCTACGACGATCTCGTCTGCATTGGACCCGAGGGCAATGCTCATCTCTCCATTAACCAGGGAGACGGGAACAAGGGAGGCAACAAGCCCCCTACTTTCAAGGTGCACGGTCTCATCAAGGATAATGAAGGCTTTGGCCAGGATCGCGTTCGGCTGGCCGATATTGACGGAGACGGGCGGGGCGATTATTGCATCCTTGATGACGGAGGAAACGTCCAGTGTTGGCGCAACGGTGGCACGGGAAAGGCACCCGAGTATTGGCAGAGTCTCGGCACCCGCTTCACTGCCAAGGGTATGGGCGACATGCGCGGCGTCCGCTTCGCAGACATTAACGGAGATGGTCGAGACGACTGGCTCTGGGTTTCTGACGTGGGACAGACCACGACTTGGACTAATGGAAGAAGCTGTGTCAAGGGCAAAGAAACAGACGGCCTGAACGTCTATTGGCGCCAAGGATTTTATGATGGCAAGACGTCGGGCCCGACGCATCCCGGCATGGGACAGTACGCTAGCAGTGGTCTGCGGAACCGCGTCTTCTTTGCGCGCATCTACGACAAGCCTGAGACGAGGGCTAGAGGTATGATGAATGCGCTGGACTATGTCTTCCTGCACCACAAGGAGGAGGATGATGGACAGCACAGCTTCACCATCCGCACCTGGAAGAACGTTGGTCAGGGAGGCACCGAGCTCAACGCCGACGGCAACAGGTACTGCAACATGTGGGGACACGGCGACGGCAAAGATGACTTTGTCTGGATTGCTCCTGATGGCACCATGCGCGCGTGGAAGAACTGGTCAAGAAAGGTCCTCCTTGGAGGCAACAGGTTCTGGCACGACGAGGAGAGGAACATCTGGGTCCCTGGAGACTATGGCAAGAGGATCCACGATCGGAGAAACATCCACCTTGCCGATTGGGATGGCGACGGCACCTGTGATATCATTCTCGTGGACCCAAGCCAGGAATACAAGGTCATCGATGTCTGGCTGAACGAGCGCCCGTACAAGGAGGGCTGGAACTGGAACCATCAGGCGAACCCCGCGAGCTCGCAGAACGTGCGATGCAAGAACCAGAAGAATGGCCTTGGTATTCACGATAGTAAGTTATCTCTCGTCTTTCCTCTCACAGGAGATATTAATCTTATCTAGTCGCCGTCCGCTTCGCCGACCTGACCAACAACGGCCGTGCCGACTTCGTTTGTATGGCTCCGGACGGCACCACGAGCGCCTGGATCCATAACGACGATAACAGCTGGTCGGATGCCGGGCAGGTCAAGTTTGCCGAGGGTGCCGACCGCGCTAACCTCCGTTGGCACGACGTCAATGGCGATGGTAGGGCCGATATGCTCTGGGTCGACAAGTTCAACGGCAACGCCAAGGTATACTACAACCGCGGCCGTGATAGTGGTGGTAACAATGGCGGAAGCTCGTTCAAGTGGGATCGCGCTTCAGAAGCCTTTGAGGGCAGCGTTCAGGGTACATGCCAGTACTTCCCTGACCTGGATGGAAACGGCAGAGCCGATCTGCACTCGGTGCTAGGCACGCACACAAACACGGCAGACACCTGGCTCAGCAAGAATTGCGGGCTGAACGATCGGTCGGGAGACTCGTTTGGTCTCAATGCCGTTGTTGATCCTCAGCTGCCCACGCCACCGGATGATTGCTGCAGATGAAGGAGCTTCGTGTAATCAACCACCTTTGTATTTAGTTTATGTATATTGAGTAGTTTTTAGACAATATTCGAGACTCGAGAAAGATCGAAAGGTTTAGTCTAGTGATATGGAGAGTAAAGAGCAGGCGATATGTGTCCTTCTATTTCCCAATGAGGGTGACCATCTAATGCTCGGCGTTGTGCTAAAGTGCTATCTATGATACGGTGATTATGCGATCGCCAGCCTGACTTGGTAATTTTGGCATTCTTGAAAGCTTTGAAGTTAAACAAAAAAGAAGAGAACTGGTGTAAAATAATGATGTGGAAAGGAAAAGCGTTACAGTTAGGTGAAAAGAATGCGAGAGAGAAACAAATAATAAGCTTGGCCCTGTTATGAACCGGAGCCTGGGCTTATTCCTTCTTTACCTTGCTCTTCTTCGGAACCCGCGCGAGCCAGTAGATGGCCATGGAGGCCCCGATGTTGAAGATGCAATAAACCCACATGAATCCATAGTCCCTCCAGCGGTGGTCGATGCTGACATTGACGCTGGCCAAGAAGGCGTTTGTCTCTGACATGGCGCAGTACCGGCAATCGGTCGCATCTTTATCGGCGAGATAGCCGCCTACTCGATCAATATAGTCGGAGGCGTACTCTCCGCAAGTTGTGCCGTTGGGTGCAGAGAAGCGGACAAACTCGTCGGATGCACAGCTCATCGGAGCATCTCCCAAAGAGGTGCCCAGGAAACCCTCGATGATATAGGTGAATGGATTGACGCGGTACATGAAGATCCAGAACCCAGGAAGAGCATCTGGCCCGGCAAGAACACTAACGAGGATTGTCAACGGATATTTCTCATCAGACTGGAAGTAGAATAGGGGACTTACCCGCAAAACGTGAACATCATGATGAGCAGAAGATTCATGACACCTCCGGCGACGTCAGCCGACCCGATACCGGCAATCATGAGGTTCGCAAATGTGCTGGAGAACATAAAGAAGATCCAGAGATGCAGAAACATGGTGATGCCACGAGAGTGGACGCTATCAGTCCACTCGGCATTTTTGTACAATCCAATGGGGTAGTACCAGCACACGTAAGCGAAAATGGACAAGAGCTGTTTCAAGATTAGTTTCATTCGTTGTAGCTTGTTCAGAATCCTGCTCTCACCGAGTTCCAAGCAAGCTCGACAGCAATGTTTGCCACCATGAAGGCCTTCCAGGAGTAGGCCTTAGATGGGCGCTCGCGAGCCTCGTACATGGTGCGTTGGGAGACGAATACGGGCATGATCTGGTTGACGAGCTGGGGGAAGACCGAGAGGAAGATGAAGACGCCGAACATCTGGTTCGAAAGCCCGCGCTGCGTGTTGTCGCCGTTCAAGAACGAGAGACCAATGAAAAGTGACTGCAAAAACGGAGTTAGTAAGTCCATTAGAGATTGGGATAGTCTATCTTACCGTGCCGATGGAAAGAAGCAGCTTCGAATAGATGTACCCGGGACTACGCCAGTACTGTTCAAAGACCCTCTTGGTTACCTGCACATGCTGATCATACCAAGGCGCAGCAAACTCGTTATAGCTGGAGGGGTCCTGGCTAGACTGCTGAGGAGCAGCGCCAGAGTTGGCTAGCCCGTCGAGTTCTTGTTGGACTTGGTGGTGCTCAGGACTGGTTCGCCAAACTTCAGGCCAGTCGATTTCGGTGGTGGCTCCGGGAGCAGCGCCAATAACTTCGAGCATGTATTCAGCCGGGTTGCTTCCTTCAGGAAACTTATTGGCCCCGTTACGGGTGAAGTAATCGATGAGAACATTCGAGTTTTTACCGATGTCGCCGAAGTAGATTGTCTTTCCCTTGGACAAGAGCAACAGCCTGTCAAACCTCTGGAACAACATCGCCGAAGGTTGATGGATGGTGCACAGGATCGCTTGACCGTTCTTGGTGAGGGTCTCCATCAGGTCACAGATTGACCACGAGGTTTGGCTATCCAAGCCTGAAGTGGGTTCGTCAAAGAAGAGGAGTAGCTGAGGACGGGCTGCTAGTTCAACGCCAATGGTCAGGCGCTTTCGCTGCTCGACGTTTAGTCCCTCTCCTGGCACACCAATGATGGCATCGGCATATTCCTCCATGTTCAGGATTCTGATGACGGTATCTACATAGTCAATCTTTTCTTGTCGGCTGTACTGTGAAGGTTGTCGAAGTAAGGCACTAAAAGTCAGGGCCTCTCGCACGGTCGATGTATGGAGGTGAAGATCTTGCTGCTGGACATAGCCGGTCTTGCGCTGGAAGGACTCATCACGAAGTCGTCCATCTACCAGCATGTCTCCGGTGACAACTCCCATTGTTACGCGGCTGGCAAGAACGTCGAGAAGCGTTGTCTTGCCTGCTCCGGATGAACCCTGTTATCATATGTTAGTGCAAACATAGCGGAGAGAAGGAATCAAATATCTTACCATCAGGGCTGTCAGAGTTCCCGGTTTGACCCAACCATCAACGTGATCTAGAATACGACGAGGCTCTCCCTTAATCTGGATGTCGTAGCAAACATTCTTCCAGTGGAAGATGGATGTTTGCTTCTCAACTCCTTCAATTGTAGTTTGGCCACCGCGAACATCTTGGTGAGACTGAGACGTGCCGCCACTCTCGAGATCCTTGGCTCCCTTACGGATCTGTTTCATGGCCTTGCGGATAAATACCAGCACCTCTCCCTTGGACCGTGCCGAAGCGACATACTCGGTGGCAATGAGGTGGAAGGTGAGGTATACAAGCATGAAAACAATCATGATGCCCAGGTTGCGCCACTTGTGAGACGCCTCGTACCCGTATGCAATCTTCAGGAATGCTCCGCCGCTGACAAGGTTTTGTCCAGGGACAGATCCTTGCACATTGCATGCCCTGTTGGAGCTGTTTTCGTAGCCAGGACCGGAGGGGATGTAAGAGGCACACTCAAAGTCGCGGCCAACAAACTCGTTGAGCATGATGGACTCGAGGCCATAAAATAGGGGATTGGCACGACGACACCAACGAATCCAGTCACGCATATAGGCTGTAGGGATGACGAAGCCGGTGTAAAGCGTCAGGCCGAGCAGAACAACCGAAGACGGTGCCATTGCCTGAGCAATCGACTTCGTTATGGACCCGATAAGTCTGAAGAGCATAGACATGGTCAGGGTTGTGGCGAAGACGAAAAGCAAAAAGGCGAAGAAGGCCCCTGGCTCCCTGCGAAGATTACCCATAAAATACATAATGAGGTTGGTCAGGATCGAGTTGATGATCTTGTAGGGCAAATCCAGAATGATTGACGAGAATGCCTCGGCACTTGGATGATAAAGTGCATACCTCGCGTGCTTTTCAACGATGTTGCGCTTGGCATAGAGAGAAATGATTTCCAGAATGCTTCCAAATGCATTCATAAGGACGAGGAAGAACATCAAGATTGCGCGTCTTTGGAAAGACTCTGTGGTGTTGGACAAGTTGTAGAAGATGCTGCTGACGATGACGGCCTGGAGCAGGTTGGTAATCAACATGGTAATGACCAGGCTGGGATCCGTTTTGAGCAAAGCAATGCCTCGCCACATGGTCAAACGGATTTGTTCCACATAGGACAAAGTGAATGGCGACTTGGAACGCTGCGTCTTGGATTGCTCCATTCGCCGCGACTCAACGAACCTATCGAGATGTTCACCGTGGAAGGGATGACGGATGTTGTAGTCCTCAATTTCTTCCAAGAGAAGTTCTCGGTCTCGACTGCGCTTCCAAGCATCTGCAAACTCTTCTGCGGTCCGAGGCGTCTTGCCTTCCCAGCCTGGCCTGATGACGCGCTCGTGGGGACTTGTCATTGACGTGAGGAAGTCGGCTGTGGTCTGTTGATCAGGACAGATGAAGCCGAGTTCTTCGAAGTACTGCCTGGCCCGAGTTGTTTTGCCAAAGAAGATCTGTCGGCCCTTGTACAAGACGATGACCTTGTCGAAAAGCTTGAGAGATGTCAGTGCCCGTCTCCAGTGTTGGGGTTTACTTTGATTTGCCTAGGTACTCACATCGTATGCGTCCTGCGGCGCTTGGTAGATAGCTACACATGAAGTGCAGCCCATGACATCCGCCTGCGTCCTCAGGGTCCGACAAAACCCTACCGCGTTGGCGCTGTCAAGACCTCTGGTGCTGTTGTCCCAGCACTGCAACGGCGAATAACTCAGAGAGGCCTCGGCGATGGTGACTCTCTTCCTCTCACCGCCGCTGACACCGCGGACGAAATCGTTGCCGACGCGGGTGTTGATGGTGTGTGAGATACCAAACATGGCCATGGTCACATCGCGGAGATGCTCGGCGTATTCCTTTCGGGTGGCGGTTGGAACGTTCCGGGGGCATCTTGCGCAGGCTGCAAAGTACAAGGTATCGCCGACGGTCAGCTGAGGGAAGTGGTGATCGACCTCTGCAGTGTAGATGGCTTCGCCCCTGAAGTTTGTCCTCATCTGCTTGGGGTGGATGCCTTGGAAATTAATTGAAGACGACTTTTCAATATGGAAGCCATGTGTTTCGCCAGAGATTGTCTTGAGGAATGTTGTGCAGCCAGAGCCCGGAGGTCCCAGCACGCACAGCATCTCTCCGCTATGCACAACACCCTCTAGATCATGTAGGATATCGATGCGTTGGTCGGTTCGGTTAATCAGTCTCTTGGCCAACGTGCCAACTTCCAAGAGAACATTTCCCACACTCTTTTGAAAGTCGGTATCAGAACCAAAGCCGTAGACGTTGAGGTTCTTGAAGGCGACTCCGGTCGTTCTGGGAAGGGACCCCTCGAGGGAATCAACCTTGGCTTTGTAAAAGGCCTTGGCCCACTTCTTGGCGTTGAAATGAGAGCTGTTGGGGTCTAGAGGACCGTCCTGAACAACGGGAAAGAGATCCCGTGGACCGGCTCCATTGGACTGCGTCGTCAGCCTTCGAGCAAGCTGGAGAACATCGTCGTGGATGCCCTCCTCTTCCATATCATCATCGTTCGGGGAACCATTGTTGGCGACATCGGTGGTCGAGGTGTTGAACGAGCCATGGGCAGACTTGAGCTTCTCCGTACCAGGAGCTGACTTCTCAGGGTCACCCTGCGCGCTCTTTTCGTCATGCATCGTGAAGGACACGACTGGATAGACCTGACAGAACGTAGAGGTAATTTCTGCCAGACAAAGATATTAAATGCCAAAAAAAAAGGGAAAGGAAGTATATAAGAAAACAAGGGGTGCACAGTGAGCGAGGGGTTGTCTAAGAATCCTTTCTAGCCCATCAGTCAGCAATTGAAGAAGCGAAAGAAAACTTTGATGCATCTACCCATGTTTTTTGACTGAGAAGATAACGTGGGCGTTTAATAAGTGTCATGTTTGAGACTGTTGGCTTGCAACAAAAACACGCCCGAAACCCCCGTGAAGGCATCACTTTTCTCGGAGCTCCACTGGACGGTTGATGCCGCGGGGTTTCGGGTTCACCACTGCCCCCGTCTCTGAGCATGTTCTAGACTCTGACCCGCTCCTCAGGCTGACCAGGGTTCCCAAGACCCTGGGGAAACCTTCTAGATTGCTATGCCTTGTTGATTAGAAAGCGATAAGCTTGACTACCTATGAGTCAAAGCCACAGGCTTTGTGGTGCCTGTGTGCCTTTCGGCAGGGTGCAATGATAGGCTTAGCTAAGAGCAATGACGTCCCAGTGCCCTGACTAGTTAGGCCGCCCGAGACAGTAATTTTCTCGTCCTGACCTCATTGTCTAAAGCCGAGGACATAAAGTCCAAATAGAGTTACGCAGTTTGCCAAGTCTCTGATCTCGGCAGCTTCCCGGCATCGGGCACGGCAGGGTGTCTAGCGTAGGGTCATTCGCGATTCCGACATCTCCGCTGTGTATCTCGCCAAACATGACGATTGACAGGCTTGATTCACAATTTCACGGTCGCAAACCCTTGTCGTCGTTTCACTTCCTTGCCATTTAGAGATTCCAGGCTAACCCATTCTGGTCTAGGTCGTCGGCACTCGCACTTGACGCGAAGTGCCCGGGTCCCGCGCGTTGCTTGAAACTGGGTCCGACTCCCGCACTTTGGAGGACTTTGAGAAATGTCCGTTGTCCGATTGGAGGACACGACCCCAGGATTCGCGTTTGGTCTATTCTTGAGCCTCACTAAGCAGTCGTTGAAAAAACGAAGTACCCCTGCATCCCTCCTCACCAGTGAGCTTGACGCCTCAACCCTGGATGACATGTCTTGACCACCCCCCTCATGCTGCGCCATAGGAGATCTGATCCGTCAGGTCCCCACGCCAACTCCATCCCATCCCATCCTCATAACAGCACCATGCAGCCAGCCAAGGGCCCGAACCAGCTAGCCGTAAGTCCTGACAAGTTCCTGGCCTCTGGGTTAAAACTGGTTATTCTAATGAAGCAACTGGGTAGTGTCTTGGCTGCAAAACTCGAAAGGTAACTATATCGTTATCCAGTCGCCTTTTTGGACATAATTGATGGCCCGCTAATCAAGGTATCTAGATTCGTTGTGATCGAGAAAAGCCGACTTGCTCCGACTGTGTTTGTCGAGGTGAAGCATGCGTTTATCCTGAGTCAAGGAAGAAAAGAAAACGGCCCCGGCTCACTAACCGGCGCTCTCAAGCGGCGTAAGTGGCCGATTCATTCGTATTTCATTCATGACTTTTCAAGCTCATCCCTCAAAACTCATTTTTCTGTATGACGCTTGCCTCTCGTTACATGACTAAGATTTGCCAATAAATAGGCCCAGTAACGCTGCTCTAACGGTACTCTTCGAGAGATTGGAGGAAATTGAGAAAAAATGCTCGGGACTAGCCGTTGCTACATCACCCGAGACCAGAAGCCGCTCGGAGCCTACGGCAGAGATTTTGAGCCGCCTTGAAAGTCATTCTATCGTTTCGCCTGCACGGTCTGCAGAGTCTCCTTATGAACGAGCCACGATCTTGTCGACAACCCCGAGTTCTGGCATCGAAACTAGCACAGAATTCTCGGATGCTACGGATTCAGGCTGTTGTTCTGGTTCATCCCCAGCCGAGGACGTCCTTGTGGTTCTCAAGCGTGGGCTTGATCACGTTGTTCATCTTAGACGGCAGAGGATGAACGAACAGATGACAACCCCTGATGACCCAATTGATCCAAAACTTGCCAAATTCTTTCTTGATAGTAAGTATTTGACTTTTCAGATCTCCTTGGTCCTGTAAATGACTGTACCCGTCCTGTTGACAATCCGCATAGAGTTTTGCACGCACTATCAACTCGACATTTTCCAGGACTTCATTAATATGAAACTTATGTACCATGTCCCGGAAATCATCTACATGCCAGAAGTCAGCATCGACCCCTCGTCCATCGCACTATACTACACCATGCTCTATCACGGGTGTCTCGTCTCGAGTCCCGAGCTTTCTGACAAAGACGAAAGCTTGACCCAAAGAATATTTTTACGCTGTCTTCGTGTGATGAGAAAGTGGCAACAGCAAGCCACGGGGACAAAGACCGATTTAGTGGCAGCTATTCTTCTTGTACGTGTTGAAAGAGTGACCAAAGTTGCTAGCCTGGAAGACAGCCACAACTGATCGTAATTCTAGATGCGAGCCGCTTCTCAACAGGGTGAGATCGAGTTGAGCTGGCAGGTTTACAAGCTTGTGTGCCAGTATGTGCAAAACCTCGATATGCATAACATTGACGGCGAGATGTCCAAAACAACCGTGGACCCGAGCCTTCTTCAGCCGGATAGAGCCGATCGACAGAGGAAGGGTCTCTGGGCCTTGGTCCTGATGGACCTCTTCTTTCGCCTGTTTCACGATAAACCCGCCATGATGAGTTCAAACTTGAGCGAGTGGCGGGTCAATATGCCATGGCTCAACAATGGGCCAGATGCAACGGAACAGGTGGTTCCTACTTTAGCATTCCTGGTCAAATCACGCCTGACTTTCCTACTTTTCCGCTTCTGCGATATAATGGACGAGGATGCGGACGGCAAGAACGATGCCATTCAGGAGCGTACTCAGGAGGTTTGTAAGGAAGTTGAAGAGTTGATGAACGAATGGTCCTTGGTTAGTTCTCCCTACCCCTCAGTCCTTTCCTGCTGCTTCTATTTATATGCATAATATGGCACTGGACGAAATGTCTGAGCGTAAATCGCGAAATATTGGTCACTGACGGGCTGTTTTAAACAGGAAGATTCACTGAACGAGCACGAGGGTAGCGTTGCTCACTGGTGGATATTATACGACGTGACACTCACCGGATGCTGTTCTATCTTGTTCATGCTATGCAAGACAGCTGCTCTTGGCTCAACGCAGCCAACCAAATTCATCGCGGGGGAGGACGTTCCCATCAACAGCCTGTCGGTCGGGATTTCCCGCCGTGTCCTGCAACTCGCCCGACTGAGCCTTTCGAAGTATCCGAATCCGGAGAACGCCTACAGTGTCTTTGGGGCTTTTCGATGCTACATAGCCTATGGATGTTTAGTCAAGAATCTTCTCACTGAGTCAGGGCCACTCGATTCCACCCTAGAGAGTGACCTAGTGGTGCTAGAGCAAGTTGCGCAGAGCATCACTGCTATTGCAGAGGCCGACAAAGATCTTATGCCTCTTGCACAAACACTCCACCAAACGATTGCAGGCCTTTGTGCTAAGTGGAAAGAAACACCTAGCGTCGCGTCCTAGTTTCGGGTCTGAGAGGAGTTCGGGGCATGTTGTTTATTAGGTCGGGAAGGAGTTTATAGATACCTACTAGCGTTGGCGTAACTAAAAGTTTGAAAAGAATGCTTTGAGGAACCACTCCCTCCCCTTTTCTGCCATAGTAACTGCATCGAGCTGAAAGATGACATTGCTAAGCTGTTACTTAAAGGTGGTCAAGAACTTCCATCAGATTGATGTAGGGTAATTGATGTCTCCCCACTGAAAATTAGTCGGAGCAGCGGCACTTAGCACGCATGTAACTATGACTATTCACATGAAACTTGAGCCAATTCTTTCTATGGTCAAGAAAGTCTGTAGTGGAAAAGATTGCGATGGTCACTTATCAACTTTGTGGAGATTGCCCTTCTGATTTGACTTTCCCTATTGACTAACTCAAATTGACTAGAGAGTATCATAGGAGTCTGGATAAATCGAAATGCACATCCTCTCTGCAGATATTTACTGAATAAGCATCCGTTTAGATTTGCCGTGATCGTTGGACATCCATGTCTCGCAAGTGTCACGTTTTCTGGTGACGACTGAGTGAGGCTCACGAGGCAAAGCCACAACCAACACGGCGTTGTGGGGGCCATATGCAAAAAACATAAGCACTAAGACGTCGACTATGATGCATTGAGTAGGTTTCGCGGTCAGATTAACGGATGTCTGTGCCTGATTCGCCAACAGGTGGCGATCGGGGGCTTCGTTTCGCATTCGCGGAAATGCATTGGGCTTCACGTCATCAGTTCATCGAAGGACACAGTATATAAACCGTAAACAAGCTTCAACTTTTATACGGATATTATCCCCGTCTTTTGCCTATATTTAACTCTATCATCACGACTTTCCCTTCTTACTCATAAATCCACCATGTCCGAATACACATCCACACGGGAGGGCTTCCAGCGCGCCATGAAATGGAGTCTCACGGGCACCCCTGAGGACGCTAAGCTGTACGCCGAAGCCACAACTGCGCCAGGCTTCTACCAGATTTTCAACAACAAGCGCCTTGAATACGACGAATACGTCAACAACATCGCTGAGTGGCGCGCAAAGATCAGCGACTATGAACCGAAAGTGTAGGCGACCCTCACCTTACCATTGAAACTTGGAAACTCGAGGCTGACTTTTTCTCTTTATCTTTGGCACAGCAAAGAATTCTTGCGCGATGGTGACCAATTGGCCGCACGCATGACGGGCACCATTAAAGTTGATGGGGTCAGCACCTACTTTGAGGCTTTTCTGTTTGCCAAGGTCAATAAGGACGGAAAGATGGAGTCCATGCTGGATCGCTCTATCTGGGGAGAAGTGGGCAAGGCACCAGAGCATGGCGCTTAAGCTGCAGCTAGGTAAGGTCTGGGCTTCTCGGGCAAGGTATCCTTTCTTTGATGGAAAATTAGAGAGAGAGACACACCGCGACAGGAGATGAGTTCGAGGGGTCTATTGTGGACAAGTTATCAGTAGCGGCAACCCTTCTAGCTAGTTCTAATACCCGGTGTATTTACAACCCAAAGATGGACTCTAACCGGTGATCTCATCACTAAAAATGGTTAACGCAACGCCCCTCATTCATCATGAACCAGCGGACTTACGTGTATGTATCTTCCGGAAGACGTATTCCGTCATTGATGGAAAGACCCATCAGCCTGCCTCCATCTACCGTCATCAAAGCATAATTCATGTATCCACCACCAGGGCTGGACAGCATCAGTACCGGGCCGACAATCTCTTCTGGGCGACCAGGCCGGCCTGCAGTGCATCGCATCGCAGCTTTGGTGGCTTGGTGGTTGATATTATATTCATGCTTGCCCGAGGTTGTGCCTGTCATCTCTGAAGGGAATATTCCAGGGCAAATGGTATTGACGCGGATCTTCATGCTATTGGATTTTGTTAGAGTCGCGTCACATTAGTGAGCTTCTATTTTCTCAGAGGGCAGAACGTACGGATGCAGGCGGCCAGCAAGGAGTTTCGCAAGGTGAACGGCTGTTGTAAAATTAGCGGAAGGTTTTCCTTGGGACCCCATGAATAGAGCAGCGAGTCAGCACTCACTCGCAGCTTTCGACACGCCATATGTCAACGAGCCCATAGACCTATATTCTATCAGAAAAGCCGTGGATACGCCTTCGTAGTGTGTTGGCCAACCTCTGGTTGCCGATGGCGGCCAATGATGCTATGACACAAACGTTGGGGTCGAGTGATTTGCGTAGCATGGGAATGAAGTACGCAGTCAGAAAGTAGACCCCCATGACATTAACTATAAGTGGTTGACGCGAGTTAGTTCTTGCCATTCGAGAAGAAGAAAAAGGAGGTCAAGAGACTTGGATGGTCTCCAGGTGACATACTCTGGTTGCTTCGGTTGAAGTCTTCCCTGCTAATGGTTAGCTCGATGCACCTTGGAACATACATGTTAGATTTACTCTTCCAAGCCATTTATCAGAAGATTTTCCACTTGATCCGCTGTAGCATTTTAGTAATTTCATCAGCCTCAGTCAATCCTTCGTGAACTCACCGTCGTTGTGGTCGTTGGCTGTAACCCTCCAGGGACTGTTTACCCCAGCGCAGTTGACTAGGGTATCAATCTGGAGGACGAATCAGAACAGTCCAGCTCAAACTTTATCAATGTTTCAACAAAGCAGGTTGCACCGACATGAGATTCGTGGGCTTCCATGGCCTCGACGATCAGCCTGCAGCCCTCCTTAGTCTGCACGTCCCCTTGGATGCTACAGGCTTTTGTCAGCCCAAAGCCCCGTTCGGTTCGTATCTACACTCTCCCTTGCAGGTTTTGTAATAACCATGGGTTTGTGTTGTCAACTCACGTGCGAATAGACCCTCCAATCTGCTCAGCAGCAGTGTCGAGAGCATCTTGTCTCCGCCCGCAGATGTAAACTCTGGCGCCGTTGACGGCAAAGCCCTCAGCAATTGCTTTGCCGAGACCGGAACCTCCACCTGTTACGACGACGACTTTATCTTTGACGGAGAAGAGGTCCCCGATCTTGAATGAGACGTGCTGTTCAGCCATGTTGGAGAGCAATGCGGGGGATGCAAGGCAACGCGGAACCACTGGAAAAGGAGGGATCGAGTAAAGTATGAGAAATGGGAATAAAACGGATGTTGGCCTAGTGGTAGGGTCTGGATGGGACAAGCTGCCGGGCAAAGAGACACAGTATTGTGTTTCAAGATGAGCGAATCTACGGTATCCGACCTACGGAGTAATATCCGGGCATGTTTACCCAGCACCCCCGCACCATCGCCAAACGCAATCGTCGCATGCAGGCTGGGAATACGCATCAGGCTAGCGCAGCCGACAGCCTCTGCCATGCTCGAAGGATGCATCGCGAGTCGGCTGCTCCCTCCATGACCCATGTAGCTTGCCTATCAGGTGTTTGTCTGGTCGGATGCATGCAACCCCGCGAATAGTGGAGAAGAGACAGCCAAGCTGGAGCCGAGTCTGGGGATACATGCTCTAAGCCTAAAAAAGAGGGCATCGCCATCTGCCTCGGGGACTGGCCCAGACTGCGTGGAGCATATACGTGATATCCGTTCAAAACTGATCCCATTACCCTGAGCCTGAAACATAGCACGCCATGGCAGTTCCAAAGCCTTCTGATGGCCCCAAGGTCATCTCGCTCACAGATGAAGAACGCGACGGCGGTGTCATGGGTGACAAGAAACTCTATGATGCTATCGATGCCTTCTTTACAGACGGGCTAGTCGTGATTGACAACGCAATCGATGCTGCCATCATCGATAAGTTGAATGAACGCATGCTTCAAGATACCACCAAGTTGCTCGCTGGCCAAGGCAAAGTGCATTTCAAGTGAGTATTGTGAAAGGAAAAGGAAAGAAGTTTTTACGCAGTCCATACTGTTGCTGATGCTACCTTGTATAGTCATCTGAATGAGAATGCAGCTACCAAAGGGGCTGCCAGCGGAGGAAATCTGTCACAGGTACCACCGTTGGAGAAAGGTGAGACAGACTCTTCCTCATGTCTACCTCCAAGGTAGCATCAGAGATGCAAACTCCTATTTACGCTGCAATGATTTAGAATGGCTTTTCCCTGAGGTTTACGCCAACAAACATGCCACCCGTGTCGTTTCTAACATCTTGGGCCCTCGCCCGGAGGTCCATTTTATCCGTAGCAACACTCTAATTGCTACCGAGGAGCGCCAGATGGTCCACGCTGACTTGCGATTCGAACATCCCGAGCACCCCTTTGCTATTGCTTACAACACTTGTCTGATAGACTGCGGGCCTGATAATGGGTCTACGGAGCTCTGGCTTGGCACTCAAAACACCAACCTCGACTATCATCGTGAACTGGGCGAACCGATGATCGCCCCAGACAAGCTTGAGGAGCGCCGAAAGATACGGCCTCCTTGCTATCCGACTCTGAGGAGGGGAGCCATTGTACTCCGAGATCTACGACTGTGGTGAGCAATGGGACCTGGAAATTTGCAGCCTGGGCCTTGTTAACAGATCATGCAGGCATGCCGGTATGCCAAACCCGACGCAGAACACAAGAATTATGCTTGCAATAGTTTTTTATGCCGCGTGGGTTTTCCCTTATCGTTTCCCTTACCAAGTTTCAACGCTGATCATGCAATCAATAGTTGGTATAAGAACGGAGTGGTCACTCAAATGCCTGTGTCCCTCAAGCCCACCATCAAGGCCCTGGAAGACTATGGCCAGCACAAAATCGCCACAGAGTGGGTTCCCGACGAGGGTTACAACTATCTAGACATCAAGTTCAGCAACAACTTTAGCTCTACTCTCACTCCGTGGGTTTGGGAGAAGATCCAGCATGTCAAGACTGTCAAAGGATATTAGTACGGGCAAGCGGTTGTGCTTGTAATCTTAGAACAATATTTAGTTGAACATTTTTATGAGACTGAAGTTGGAATATGCGATACAATATTTTGCTCCCAAACGCGTAGCCATGACACGTTGTGCATGATTCCAAAATGAGGCGTGGGCCAAACCTCTACACACAGCCTTACAGCAGCTTGCCTCTTGGAGCACACATCCCAAGTACCAAGATGTTGCTAAGTTAATTATCTAGTGTCATCATTGACTTTTGAGGAGTGCTCAAGTCAGACATGGTAACAGACGTTGTAAGAAAGCTGACCACTGTAGAAGCTCCTGGAATTGAAGAAGCTCAATAAAAATACAAAAAATATCGATATGATTCTTGAAAGATGAGGTTTACACGAGCCAGTGTTCTGATAACATTGTTTATACATGTAAGAAGATGCTGTAGTTCCAGGGCAAGAAACACAAACACCGACTTAACGCAGATCTAGAAACCGATGTAGCGCCAGCCGAGGTCTACCTGTTGCTGGGTAACGCCTCCCTTCATAGCCCGTTGCTGTTCCTCGGGAGTGCCGCCTAGAAGTTGATTCATACGTCTGACATGAACAAGATAGCCTGTGATGACGATGAAGAAGGCCACTGTACAGCCAAGCACTGTGGAGGCGGTAGTGTTAGACGAGGTAGACTACAATTCTGGGAAGCAAACTTACAGCATCCAAATGCAGCATAGTACTGGGGTGCACCGTAATATAGATAACTCCCCCATATGTTGGAAAGACCACCAATGGCGTTGAGCATGGCCACACCGGCAGCACGCTTAGGATAAGGCCGTGCCATATGAAGATTTACGGTCTTGTATAGCATAATTTGAGGACCCGCTGCGGTTCTATTCAGCGTCTGCAGACACTAGCTGACGAGTCCAGCAACTTACCACAGGCGGAGGGCATCAACATCATGGCAAAATAACGAGGCCCAGTCTTGATGGTGGCGATGGCAACCGAGTAGGCGAGAACGGCAACGCCAAGGCAGGAGACTATTATGACGTACATCGCATTCTTTCGCTATTATTGTAGTGAGAAGACAGGATCAGCACGAGTATAAAAACTGAATGTAGAACTTACGTCGCTGATATATGAGATGATGTAGAAGATGATTGTCGCCAAGACATAAGGCGGCGCGGTCAACAACATTGTCTCGATCTTGCCAAAGTTCAGGGTCTGGACGATGGACGGGAAGAAGTTAACGATAGTGCCCATTGCCTGGGCCATGCCCATACACCACACAAGTGCCCAGATCTTGGGCTCGAGAAAGGCTTCCTTGAAGCCCCCCAGAGTACTGGTATCTTCATGGGCCTCGCCCTCTCCGGCCTCCTGCTCGAGTCGCCAGACCGCCAAGTCGCGTTCAATGGGTTTGAGGAGGCGAGCATTATGTGGGTACTCAGGCATTAGGAGGGCAGAGATGATTCCACAGCCGATAGTGACGACACCCTCGCTGTTGAAAGTCAGAATGACGAAATATGATGCTGGAGCCGACATACACAATGAATAGCCAGCGCCAACCCGCGATGCCGTAACGGCCATCTAATGTCAGACAGGCCGCGGCAATGAGGCCCCCAAAGGCAGAACCGAGCATCTGAAACATGAACAGAGCTGCAAGTCGCTTACCAAGCTCGTTCTTGGTGTACCATGCGCTAAGAAAATATATGACACCAGGGAAGAAGACAGCCTCTGTGATGCCTAGGAAAACACGGACGACTAGAAGAGACTCGTAGCTTCTCACAGCGGCAGTACAGCAAGACACAGCTCCCCATATGACAGCAGCAGTGCAAAGATCTGATGAGTTTAGCAAGATTGTGCATTGGGTAAAAACTGCGGACCAGATACTCACACAAGCCGGGGCGGGTGATCTTGGTCATGATCAGATTCGAAGGAATCTGGAATGGAATGTAACCGACTACGGATACATATTAGCTTAATGACCTAATAATCAGTGTATCTGTAACTGGCTTACCAAAGAGGATGGAAATGGCAGTGGCAAACTCCGCAGTGCTCATGTTGAGATCCTCCATGATTCCGTAGACCTTGGTTGCAGCAAGGGCAGATCGATCAACATAGTTGAGGATGTACAAGATCCCCATGATTGGCCTGTAAGTTGTCGTGTTGGTATTGTTCCAGATGCCGGTTAATGTTCCACTCACATGATTACAGCGTCCAGCTTGTGAACCATCTTCCTCTCCAACTCGCTTCTTTCAGCTTCACTCATGCCCTGCAAGCTTTCTGGTATAACAATACCACCAGAGTGGCCAGGCTTCGCATCCTGAGGGTCGTGGTGGTCAACGACCAGCTCGTCATTAAATTTACCGGGGCTGCTCATATTCGGTTCGAGACACTTGGGTAAACTGGAAGAGAGCCGGTCAGAGTAATCTGTGTCTTGAACTGACTTAGTTAGGCATCCTCGGCTCCATTTTTATGAGAAAATGACAATCACGGCTCGGCTATGCTTGAGTTTGGCTCACTTCCCCGCATTGACAAACCTGGGGAATGTCTGGGGTTGAGAAGCAAGCGATCGGCAACCAATGCTCAAGAAAGTAAGCGTAGCCGACGTCGGTGCAGCAGAACAGGGATTTGACGATGTTCCCCCGTCCTGGAAATTGAGTCACGCTGATTTACTGAATGGTATCTCCTGCAGGGCTGATGACAGATCATACGATTAGAGTCTCCAACTAATAAGAGCTTCATGCTGCCTGCAATACCTCTCGAGACTACGTTGCAATCCTATCTTATCCGTATCGATAATTCTTCGAGCATCTAGATACTAATAAACAGGTCTCGTCACGGGACGTGTTATGATGGCGATGATCCCATGTAACCACATGACGAGTCCATACCCCGGATTCTTGCTTCCTTCTGTGGGGCTCCGACTGCCAAGATGTGAGAGGCCGTGGCTCGACAACAGCCAGTCTTCTTCTGCTTGACGAGGGAGACATCTCTGGACGGGCTTGATCAAGGGGTCCAACTCGTGTTCAAACTCGAATCTCTGCAAAGACCTCGACATACACACTGGCATCCCATACATTGAACTCGGTCTCTCCCTTCAAGCTGCTCGTGTTCAAGTGACCCAGGTCCCGACGGCCCGGCTGACTATTTCCGTGTTTGCCCCGCTTCAGCCCCATCACACTAGGTCTCAATGAACACAGCACCTCCACGGCCTACGAGATCCAAGAATGGATGCAATACCTGCAGGTATGTCATATTGTCTAACCACTTGTTGACTTGGCCGTGATAAACCTGACCCAATAACCCTAGGATTCGAAAAGTCAGGTGTGACGAACAGCACCCACGATGCTCGCGTTGCGAACGGCTCAATCTTGAGTGCAGATGGCGTCCACGTACTGCTGCTACCACACGATGGAAGATCATTCTTGGGCCGGAGCCCGGGCGTACGGCGAGGTTGATGGATGCAGATGCAGCGGTCTCCAGTACTCCTGCTCAGGCTCCCCAGCCAGATGCTACCAGCGTTGGATCGACAGACTCCCCGGGCATTGAGAACCCCGGTGTGATTGATCAAATGTTCGACTACGCAAGTTTCATGTGGGATACCAGCGATGTTATAGGTCCACTCAGCCCCGAGACAGACATCCGGATAAATAGCTTCGACTCTGCCTGTCCCTCAATGGTAATAACCACTTATGTCCAGCTTTCCAGGATAGGTATGCTAACACATACTGTTAGAATCGCTGGTCTGACACGGCCTGCAACCCTGAAACACTTGGCACCAAAGAAATGTCGCAGCCTACGACCAACCCAAGTTCTTGTCATCTACCCCACCAAACTCCATCAACTAGAAACGGCGTGGCTATGGATCGAACTACCTCAGTCAAACTAGTGGAAGATTGTGAACTGATCAACTACTTTGTGCGAAGCGTTCTGCCCCCGATCCTGGCAGAGGTAGAGACTCAGAAGAGATGGTCAGATATGCGTCAGGTAATTGTGTCCATGTCCAACGCCTCGAGCATGGTGAGATACTCAGTCCTGGCCTTTACCAACTTGCTGTATTGCCGTGGTCAAGCATCATCGATTATTTCACCGAGTCATTATTACCAACATGCTTTGAAAGAGCTCGTGGCATTGGAAAATATCGCCTCAGGAACAGGTCAAGCTGATATGCGGAAATATTGCCTCGCAACAATATTCTTCCTCTGTTACGTTGACATCATCGACGATCGGGTGGAGAGTGCTCACATACACCTCAAACGAGCTTTTAATGTTTTCCAGGCCGGCAGAAATCGGGGATTTCGTCCGGTCGAAGCACGCCTTCTGTCTTGGATCCGTCTTTTAGATGCACGAGCTGTTTCCGCAGGAGGAGAAGGCTTGTTTCTATCTGATACCAGCGAGAGCCTTGTTGAGCCATCATCTCCAGGCCGTCTGAGTGACACAGACAATGGCGAGATCGGGCCTGAGGAGCGACTGGAATGGGACGTGGAAGACGTCCTGTTTCAAGTTCTATATCAGCCAGGCATCATATTTTTCCAAAAGGTCCAGAGCTTCATGGGTAGGATATCCAAGATCGATCCCTGGCACCGTTCACGAGGCACGGTAGAGGATGAAATGGAAGTCATGCAAATCGCGTCACGCATCCTCAACGATCTCAGACGCCTCTACGAAGATCGTCCAGCGCTGATGGATCACGCCGTCCAAGGCAAGCTGACAGCGAACCACATCTCTGCCAATCTCGCTACGGCCATCACACGCGCCTTTCGGACATACCTATCAAACTACCACGCGAGCAAGATTCATTTGCATCGTGTTGCATACAAACATCTGCCGCTTTCTCGCGAGTCTACCGAGGCATTGGCACACATCCGTTGTCTAACAAGGCTCATGATTGAGAATCTGCAGTCGGGTGCAGTTCTGCCTGTTAGCCAACTATGGCCGCTGCTTATGCTTGGATCAGAAGAGGAAGAGCCCGCCGAGAGGGCATGGATCAACGAGCAGATTCTGAAAATGAAGAATGTGGCAACCAACGCCAAAGTTACGGCCCATGTTCTACGAGAGGTGCAAGCCCGGCAAGATGCAACTAAGGCTAGGGTGGACATCCGGTCGGTCATGCATGACGTTTACGATTCCTGCTTTGCTATTCTGTAACGAGCGTGCTTCTGTAACACTACTTGTTTTCTGTCAATCATGCTTAATAACCCTGACGAGTATTTTATGAATACAACACTTGCGGTCTTGATTTGTATTGTTTGTCACTCCTGACGAGCTATTGGAAAGATTCGAGAAGAAATTGTGGCTGGATTAACCTAACATCCATATGCTCACATAGAATGCTAATCACTTCATGACATCGCGCAGGAGTATACAATGGCTACGTTCAAGTAACCGACAGAATATTGATAACTTGTTGTATGGATTGTCTGTCTCTGTCTATAGCCTCTGCCGGCCTTCATTATTGGGCTGATCTACTTGTTACTGCTGGTTGCCCAGATAGCGTCGTCACCGTCCTTGTAGAGCACAATGTTTCCATCATCCTGCACAGCAACAAAGGTCGTATCATCTCCAGTACCTCCGGCAGTGTCGGTGTGCCAAGTTGCCTCGTCGCCGGTACTATCACTGCAGACTTTGCTAAGTTACAGTGTAAGGGGCTGGCTAACGCGGAGACTTACTAGATGACAAAATTGCCATCCTCCTGCATTATGGCACCCTTGATATCCCACCGTTGCTCGGCGGTGCTCTGCCATTGGCATTCATCGTCGTAGTAAACAGCAAGTTTGCCGTCATCTTGCATTCTGAGCTCTACTGAGCCATCGTCACTCCAGATGCTTTGGCCGACGAGGAGCCATTCGCCATTGTCGAGTCTGCCGTTGCCCATAATGTGTAGTTTTAGATCGGGGTCTGTGTTAAAGAGTTGAGTAGTAAAAGACACAGTGAGCTTGGTTGTTACTGTTGTCTCTAGAGAGTTTGGGAGGATGAATAGATGTTATATACGTTATAACCTCTGCCCAAGGCCCTCAGACCTACACGAGTCGCCAAGGGAGGCCTTTGCCTGATTTCCGGCCAAGTGCTTGGCAGCCATTCACCATGACGTGTCCTTCGACCCCTCATCATGTAGTGAAATGGCTTCTACTAAGATGTCGCAGGCCGGGGAAACTCCGTGACGCCATATCCAGGCCTATCTGAGACCTGCAGAGCGATGTGGCAAGCTAACAGCTGAGATCGATGCGGGGCAAGGGGTGTCGAAAAATATCGGGACGGTTTGATGACGATTTGGCGGGACCCACGTCTAGCCATCCTGGTATTTTTTTGACACCCTAAGGGAGCAGCCAAGGAAGCGCTGTGAGACATGTCCCACAAAGCTATCACAAGTGGCTGCCTTTTTACCCCCCCAACAAGTCAGATCACTTTCAGCTGCTTCGTGAGGCCTCTTGCTGACAGCCCAAGCGTTGATTGCCAAGACGCCAAAGCCAATGGCGGGCAGAAACGGAAACCCACGTTGCCACTGATAGGCTCAACGCGCCTCAAGCAAAAACATACTGTAGTACAAGAGACAGGATACCATACTTGTTCAAGATTGAGTGAGGCCAGGGGGCTAGGAAGTGGTCTCTTGAATCACCAGCTCCAGGCTTGCAGTGGGCAACTGAATGGCATGTATTGTTTTGTCCCCGAGATAATGATGATGGGATACTAGGTAGAACTGGGCGCCCCGCCGTGCTTTAAAAAGCCCGGTTGCGTATGCACTAAGCCGGGTCTACTGTCTGCACATCCGTCAACTGAGACAATTAAGCCTTGGGCACTCTCGGCATCTTCTCCCTACTGCCAACCACGCCGTTACCTGGCCACTAGTCTGATAGCGCGTTGTTGTGCATCATCAATGGACAACCGCTCCATCTCGTGCTTGTCTTCCGGGATGTTCTCACACCTTTATCAGAGAGCATGCCAAGTAGGAGAATCGTCCTACCACAGCTGCAGACGAGTGGGCTCATCCCCCCAATGCCCCGAAGGCTGCAATTGGATTGGGTTGGCCCAATTAGAGCCATTGACATTGGCCGCAAGAACTTCGCTGTTGGCTTAATAAGGAGCTTTTCGGGAAACGAGGTAAACACCCGCCATACATAGGCATGATAGTCGGGTGAGCATCATTTGCAACTGTCGACCAGTTCAAAAGTCACTACCTATACTCAAGCAAAGAAGACTCTGGGCCCATGTGTTGTCTTTGGTGATCGTGTCCATGTTTATGAGCTATAATGACTTCGAGTCACTGCGTCTGCAAGAGTTCTTGTCATTGGGCTCGTGCACCCTCGGTTCATGGTTCTCTGCCGCGCAGTAAGGCGGCACTGAGCCGGCGGAGACCGGATGCTCATGACAGATGTTTGACGATGTTGGCTTTTTTCGGAAAGCGCATCCATATAACTCTAGACTATCACGTCATCATTTTGATGATGCTTTTGCTATCATCACCGCGATGACGGTTGCAATCGAAATTGGAGATTTCTGGTTGATACTCATCGTTGGTAGAGCGGGGGTGACGGACTATGCCGGAAGCTAAATACGCGTTTTGTGCTCCGGAAGAGTGCGTAACCGCTGAAACAGTTAGAATATGAAATTGTGAGGGAGGTCGGCAAAGAGCTTATTCAGCACTGCGCGTTTCTTCTGACATGTGACAACGAAGGATGCGCAACGACGGAAGAGTAGCTATCCACTCTTACGGGCTACATCTCTGGGCGATACAATATTGTAGGGTTTGTTGACTAATGATTCTTTTTATTCTATGCCTTGAGAAGGTTGGGCCAATGATGGAGAGCTGAAAAGCACTGCTGATAGAAGCTGAATTTTGTTAGGTACCTAGCTTGTCATCATGGACTGAAGTTCAGAATCCAGGCAGAATACAGGCCAGCTTTTGGGCTCAGTACGCCTTGAAGTGGGGAACACCAGCCCTACTGGCCTCTTGACACAAGTTATCATTGGCCGAGATCGATTGTATTGGGAAAAGCTACAGGGTGATGCGACCTGCGCCTCATCCTTCAACCAGCCACTTGTTTCAAGTCTGCTCTTCGCTCAACCGACGAGGCAACCTTATAATTTTCTTCACCTGTCACATTTTGAATCAAACGAAAGACGTTAGCTTGATCTCACGCACCTTTCTTGTTGTTTGTTTCCGATTCCTAATCTACATACACTACCTTGCGCCATCGCCAAAACGGAGAGTGAACCACCACAGCACGCAGTCGCCATGCCCATCACGCTCGCAGACCTAAATAAATATGACGGCGTCTCTAGCTGGAAGGATCGCAACTGCCCCAACATGCGAACTTGTTGGAGCTTCAGTTGGCAAGCCTATGATTTAAGAACTAGTGACTCGGCCGTCTTGGTCCGCCGCAGCGCCATGTGGCTTGCTCTCATCATGCGGACGACTGTTTCGATCCTGAATATATCCCCGAAGCCTTTTCAAGGTGTCCTGGATAGCATCATCGCTATAATTAACTTCCTATTTATCGCGTGGTGCCTGGCTACCATCGGAGAAGCTGAAGGCGAGCGGAGAGTGCTTGGAAAGCTCGTTGTAGGTCCACACTCATTGGAGTCCCCATCCGGCTATCCAGTCGTAATAGGGCAACCAGCTAATAGAATTATAGGGGCGAATTCACTTTGACTTCTTTCTGGTTTGCTCTGTCATGGTCTACATGATACTTCTCATCGACCATTTGTTGGGAGACATTCTCTTGACAAATAATTTGGGCAATGTCTGGATTGTGATGTGGCTATTAACGTTTGCCGTCGCTTGGATTTCGACCTGGCCTCCAGAAGATGACAGCGGTGTCTAAAGAGTCGTAGGCTTTTCCTGTCCATATTGGAGTAGCTGGTACACGTAAACGGTGGTTCGAATCGAGGAGTTGCTATTCCTATACGGCACATGTCCTCCACCGGCCATCAGGTGCCGTTTTCGACACCATACGGCCCAGTACCACCGCTAGAGGACGGATATTTAACACCGACCAGTTGGCCAACCAACGTCGCGTTGAACCTGTCGGTCCGTCAGTTGTTGGGATGGGAGTTAGGTTGAACTTCTTTTAAAAGGAATAGTTGTATTTAGTCGTAGTACTTGATCTTCACACCCTTTAAAATCTCGACGTCATTCTCCCTATTGTCCCCATTTGTAGTGCTCGTTGACCCAAGATTTTTGATAACCCGCTGCCTGACCCATTCTCCAGCCTTCAAAGGCTTCCCATTGTTATCAAGGATCTTCTGGTCCAAAAGGCCTCGTTTTTGTAAAACCGGGGACTCTTCGATCGGAACAAGGTCAGTGTCATCTTCTACTCTTACCATGTAGAGGACGCCTAGACGATCGATGTGTGCCTGATCTTTGGGAGGCGCAACGACCCTGTGGATGCTAGACTGTAGGTATCCGCCTTGTCATCTGATGTTAGCTATTGAATTATGCGATGACTACTAGATTTACTCACTGGTGAGGAATTGTAGGGCATCTGCAATGTTGACGGTGAGGGCGTCTTTCTGCGGGCGGACCCATTTCCACGTCCCGTCTTTTCCGAGAACCTGAAGTGCGGCAACAGGCTGACGGAACAGCAGCGTAAGGCTTCCCATGTCAGAGTGCCTATTAAAGGCTAGGTTAAAAAACAAAGGTTAATGAGGCAACTCTGAGATTCTCTTACCCCTTTAGCCATACACCGCCTAGCTGGTTGTTTTCCTCGTCGCTTCTCGCGTGGTATTTCATGTATCGCAGATGGTCACCACTGCTTTGTTCATAACGGTGTTTCTTGACAAACCATTCCTCGTCCTCAAGTTCGAGGGAAATGGCAAAGATGACAAGAAGCTTGTTTACAATATTTTCGTGGATGTGTTTCGAAAACCCCTCGATTGTTCCCCAGTAATTTCTCACCACCTCTGGGTGCGGCCGGTCAGCATGGTCGGGGATGAACTTTGGAATGTTGTAGATTTCAAAATTGTCCTTGACCCCTGGGATCAAATCCCGAGTGCCCGGCGGTTTCCAGCCATTGTAGTCGCCCTGTTCAAGCGCCGCTCGGTATGGGAGCTTTTCTTCGTAAGATTGAGAGAGAACTGATGACGCAAGAGCAAACTGAGTATCTATGTCCTCTTTACTCAGGCCATGGTTTGTGACATAGAAGAACCCTATCAAAATTAGTTATCCAAATAGTATCTAGGAGCAATTATCACACAACAGCATGGAACATACCGACTTCTTCGATAGCCCGAGAAAATTCGGCGGCTAGCTCCTGCTTGCCTCCAGGACGATCAAACTTGGAAAGGTCCAAAGTGACCAGATCTGCCCAGTCTAAGTCTTGTGTAGTCTCTTTCGCCTGTACGTAAGACAAGTGGACTGGTTCCGCCAAGGTCGCCATGATGCAGTAGTAAAGTATGAAATGAAGTCTCGCTCGAGGTATCAGCGTTCCAGCCTACGGTAGATGAAATCCTGATGAGCCAGTACTGGTATCGTACGTTCAGTGCGAGGCTCAATTAATGCTTTCATCACCCACCCGGAAGGATTTGGTCCGTGATTTGGACATAGTATCACGCCATAGGCTTTGCTCCGTAGCCGGCTTAGGATATAACGCGGGCTTACAAATGCCAATTTTGCTATGGCCACTACGAGTGCAGCATTCGGCTAACAGTTTCTTGGCACAGGAAAGAAAGTCCAGGGATGAGGGCGTTGATCCGTATCCACAGAGGTGGCACCATCATGACCGCGACTAAGGCAATCCTATCTAGTCCTATTTCGTACATGGCACCCTTGCTAGAACAAAGGGGCCGTCACACATGAGAAATATATTCTCGTGGCAAAGTCGTAACTATCGTGCAGTTCAATCTTGATCTCCTTTGGATATCTGAAATCTGATTCCTCAACAATTGACAGTTGATATCTCTTCCGGCAGTCTGATTCTATACGGACGCGACATAATATTTATCACCATGGCCACGTCGAACCCTGGATCAGGCGATGGGCCAATAGTGTATGAAGATGATCCCAAAGCTCAAACAGATGCAGCAACTTCACCTGCGGATGTGCTGGGAGGAGATGCGAGAGACATCGACCCTCAAGTTGAGAGACGGGTATTGAGAAAGATTGATTGGTTCTTGATGCCTGCAATGGTGATTGGTGGGTCTCAAGATATGATGTGTTGCTTTTTCTGGCGCTGAGTCTGTTGATAGGATACGGGCTGGTATACTACGACAAGGTTAGCGGAACCAGATATCCTGGGTTAATGGTATAGGTACTGACAGCTGGATAGGCCATTCTGGGAAGTGCAGTTCTCTTTGGCATGACATCCGATCTGCAGCTCTCTGTCGTCGACGCATCAACCGATCCACCTACAGTCAACACATCGAGGCTGAGCTGGGCAACGTCGATTTTCTACTTTGGACAGCTTGTTGGCTCATATCCCATGACTTATCTGCTGCAGCGCTTCAACGCCCGGTACATCCTTGGTCCAGTCGTCATGTTTTGGGCGATCGTGTGTGCTTCCACTGCCGGCGTGACAACATGGCGCGGACTTTTGGTTCAACGGTTTTTCCTCGGTGAGTTAGGAGTCTTCTTGTAATGCACCGTATTTTCGCTGTGTGACTGACTATGAAAAGGCTTTACCGAGTCTGTCATCCCTACAGCGTTTATGATCACAGTCAGTGGCTATTATACGCAGTCGGAGCAGGCCTTGCGACAGAGCTGGTGGTTCTCAGGTACAGGCTGGTTTACTATCATAGGTGGTGCCCTTAACTACGGATTCGCTCAGATCAGCGGTGGAGCTCTCAAGTCATGGCAGTATATCTACCTCCTTGCTGGCGCCCTGACCTTTATCTTTGGACTTTGGTGCTTTACTCTTCCAAACTCGGCCCTCAACGCGTGGTTTTTAAGGCCCGAGGAGCGCATAGTCGCTGTTGAGCGGTTGCGGTCTGGGCATACCGGTGTCAAGACAAATGAGATCAAGCCATACCAGATAAGAGAAGCCTTGGCTGACGTCAAAGTATGGCTCATTGCGTTGATGATGGCTGCTGCGTAAGAATAACTGAACCAGATAAAAGGGACCAAGAAGCTGACAGATACAGTTACACCGTCAATGGCGCAGTGTCCGGGTTCGGACCTCTTATTGTCTCAACCTTCGGCTTTTCAACCTTGGAGAGCATCCTCTTCCAGTTCCCACTTGGAGCTATCTGTGCTGTCGGAATTCCACTCAGCGGCTGGATTTGCTCCCGTTATCGCAACATTCGAATCCCGACCCTTGTTGCTTGCTGTTTGCCTGTCATCGCAGGTTTTGTGATAATCTGGAAGTCAGAATGGGGACACCGCCCCGCTGCACCCGTGATAGGATATTCGATTGTTGGCTTCTTTGGCCCAGTCGTTAGCCTTACAGTCACCCTTGGAGCGGCGAATGTGGCGGGTGAGACCAAGAAAAGCTTCATGGCATCTGCTGTCTTTGTCGCCTATTGTGTGGGAAATATCATCGGGCCACAGCTGGTACGAAGTGAGACTAAAAGCCAACATTATCCCGAACTGTGGACCGGCCTGATCATCTGGTAAGACTTCCATCTCACACCAAACATGTCTGTTTAACGAATGCTGACAATGATTTACTACAAGCTACGTTATTACTATCATAGCTGCCTCTATTCTCTATTACTTACTACGTCGAGACAACCTCCGACGAACTGAGTTATCTTTGGATAAGGCTGAAGGCGATAGGTTGGCCTTCAAGGGGTTGACTGATAAGGAGAACCTGTACTTTAGATACGCTCTGTAGTTTCTCTGGCATCTGTTTTCTCTCATGCGATGTTGATTCGGTATATTTATTCTCATACCATCAGATGCATTGCATCGAGATCACGGAAAGGAGTCCGATAGCGTCCCGATGACCCAAGCAGATGAATCAACTTGATACTACATAAGTCGTACAAGTGTTCAATGAACACGAAACTGGGGTACCATCGCCAGAAACCCATGATGCCTCGGATAAATCGTTCGAAACAGATTACAGATGATATGGTCTTCCACCTGGGTATGCTAGTCACTCGGTTTACAACTGGGAAAAGAGGCGAAATCTAAGGTGTGGGCATGTCTAATCTCTAAATGAAAAGAATTTCACAAAAGTTCGCGTGAGGAAGCACACCTTTGTCTTGGAAACCGGGCAATCGCGCCTTAATTGCCAAGCATGGTGTCATCACACCAACCTTTCCCCGCCATCAGCATTGCTATCTTCCTATCGGGTGAATTCGTAACGATATTACGAAGGAATGAATTAGCGCCAAGTCCCCAGTGTAATTTTTATTTGGTGCTAGGGTTATTATATCTAGTCACGCATCATAGGCCGGGCGTGGAGATAAGATGGCAGCGAAGTCGGAGTTGTGGAATGGACGATTGACGGGGCTTTGCCCATCCCCTTTCTGCTTGCTCTACTGTGCCTTGAGGACTACTGTCCCTTCCTAGCAAACCGCGGCACAGGACACGGCATCAACTCCTGAGAAATCATGGTCAAAATTGAGCGTCGAGTTGCAGTCATTGGCGCTGGGCCTGCAGGTGCCATCGCAACTGATGCACTGGTGAAGGAACAGGCCTTTGGTACAATCAGGGTCTTCGAAAGGCGTCATACTACAGGAGGGACTTGGTCGGTTCACTGCTTCTGGGCGCGTCCGACTATCTATCTTGGCTAACTGTCTGGCTGTCTACGAACAGGGTTCTAACTCGTGACGTTGATCCGCATCCTAGTATTCCATGTTTGCGGGATCTGGTCAAGAACCGAGCTGACCAACCAGTGAATCTGCCGTTGAACCTTCCATGCGAAACCCCCAAGACGCCTGAGGTGAACTCTCAGCGGTTGCGATATGCCGGTACCGCTGCTCATGAGCATCTCCACAGCAACCTACCACCCAGCGTCATGGCTTTCACACAAGAGCCTATACCTGAGATTGTGACAGAGCGCGTGCTACCACAATATGGCCCAATTCCTGTATTCCGACCCAGAGAGGTCATAAGAAGATGGATCCAAGATATTTTCACCAAAGGTGGTCACGAGCACTTGGTCGAGTTCAATACCTCAGTCGAGCTGGCGGAGAAAGTAGGGAATGAATGGGTTTTGACTCTTCGGAAAGATTTGCCTGACAAGCCAACAAACTATTGGTGGCAGGAAACATTCGATGCTGTGATTGTAGCCTCGGGGCATTATAGCTTGCCCCATATACCGGATATCCCTGGCTTGGTTGAATACAATGTCAAGTTCCCCGGCCGGATACGGCATACAAAACATTACAATACGGCGGATGAGTTCAAGGGAAAGGTATGATCCCCAACGAAAGACACGATCCAAGGGGCTCAGGTTATTGACAAGAAAATAGCGGGTGGTCGTTGTTGGAGGATCAGTATCCGCCTTCGATGCCTTACACGACATACGCCTGACGTCTAAGCTTCCTGTACACTCCTCTTTGCGCCAGCCTTCAGCAATATTTGGTTGGGCGCCATTCAGTCATCCACACATAGAGAACCATTCATCTATTTCATCTATTGACCCTGGTACTGGAAGAATTACCTTCTCGGACGATACATTCCTGGATGACATCGATGTGGTGCTCTTTGCCACGGGTTTCGCGTTCAACTTCCCGTTTCTGCCCAACATCAAACCAGTTAATGGGCGGATTCCAGGTTTGTACCAGCATGTATTCAAGTCTGATGATCCAAGTCTGGCATTCATTGGAATGGTGCGTAGCTCTTTACTTTTATAACAGACTACTTTCCTCGATGCTCCGCTAACTGACAAAACGTAGGTAACTGGAGGTTTTGGCTTACGCATTTTTGAATGGCAGGCCGTGGCGGCAGCCCGTGTTTTTGCAGGGCATGCGGTTCTGCCATCGCACGAGGAAATGGGCGCCTGGGAGCAGGCCAGATTGATCGAAAAAGGTGATGGGCCTCCCTTCTGGGCGTTATTGCCAGACTTTGAGCGTCATTTTGAAGCTTTGAGGGCCATAGCCGGTAATCCCGCGTCAGGGACGACTGGAAGAGTACTACCAAAGTACGAGCATCAATGGGAGGAGACGTTTTGGAAGCTCATTCACGAAAGAATAGCTTGGTGGGAAGAGACAGCAAGAGGCAAACCTAGATAAGGGACCAATAAGTGTCCAAGAATGACTGGGTAATTTACCCATCATCTAGACGTCTCTACTCTGAGCAACTATTTAGTGTGAAAGACGAATAGCTTTTCAATACATAAAGGCGGAATCCGTTTCTAGTCATATAAGGGATCAAGGTATCGTATCCCGCCCAGTGGGTCTCACGGCTATACCGCTGTCCTAGTGACATGAGGCATTGTGAATTGCACAGGTCACATCTCTGACGAAACTGCCGGGTGACCGATTAGCGGACCGATAACGGAACGAGCAGATGGTAAAAGAGGAGGTCGTAGAGGTGACTTGATTTGTAATCACTTGTCTCCTAGCGCACATTATAACTCGAGCTTCAATGTCACCATTCCCCATGACGATCCTCCAACACCGTCCTCCTCGCTACTTGCCTGAGCAAAAAAGAAAGAAAAAAAGTCGAAGGATTTAATGCGTAAGATTGTTTAAATCTTTTGAGTCTTGTCACACTTTCACAATGACCACGCGGCCTGTTATCGAATACTACTTCTCTTTCATCTCCTTGTGGTCTTATATCGGCAGCCGGCGCCTCCAGGCCCTTGCCCAGAAGCATGACGCTGAAATAGTCTACAAGCCCATCGACCTTCTCCACATCTTCTCCATCTCTGGTGGTCTTCCTGTTAAACAACGCTCAACTCAGCGGCAAGCCTATCGCCTGGTTGAGATGGAAAGGTGGACGCAACTTCGCAACTTGCCCATCGTGCAACAGCCAAAGTTCTACCCAGCGGATCCATCACTTGCGCACAGAGTTCTCCTAGCAGCTATTGAAGAGCTGGGTAATCGCAACACGTCTGTGCAAGAGTTTGCGCGCCTCGGCTTAGAGACGGTATGGGCAAACGAGTCTGATATTGCCGACCCGGCCACTATCGTAAAGATAGCCGATGCGTCCGGGCTGGAGGGTAGTCGGCTATTGGAAAGGGCTAAGCAAGAGGGAGGGCTGGCGGAAAAGGAGCAGGGGTACACCAAAGAAGCCGTGGACAGACCTATCTTCGGTGCACCTTTCTACTTCTATCGAAATGAACCGTTTTGGGGGCAGGATCGGCTTGAAATGTTGGACGAGGTCATTGCTAATGGCCGAGATCCGATTCCATTGCCCACAGAAGGCATTTTTGAGAACTAATTGTTGCAGTTGGGTGGGAGGGCAGGACAACAATCGACAAACTAGAGGGGAGGATCTAAGAGTTGACAGCAAAGTCCGGGACACATATGGTTGAAAGCGGGAAGGGTTAAAACGCTTAGGAGCAACAGATTTCACCATATCTAGGACTGACGGTCTTTTACCCTTTTACGAGATTGATGTTCGCAGAAGCCTCACTCATGAGTATTGAAATCTGCATTAGCTGTTTAAAGTGTTAGTCTTTGATACACAAGTACAAATATAAACTTGTCATTTATCCGATATGTCATAAGAGGGCTGATGTCCTCTGATCTCGACTAAGGAAGTCAGCGTGTGGTTCAACTACTAAGGCTGCTTGGCTTACGACCTCATGGCCACCGTGGGCCTTTCCCACATGGCGACGATCAAGATCTCTTCCGGCCATTTACTCACTCAGCGTGTGTGAGTTTCATACGATGGTTTTGGGCGTGTCGAATGAACTTCAAGAGGTTTCGTCACATGATTTATATGACCAACCAAGCTCACGAAAGAGATAACCCAAAGCCGGTCGATATCTACATACCCAAGTTAACAGGTCACTGTCAGCAGACGACTGGGCATAAGTCAACATAAAGTCATTCAGTTACACCATAATAGAAGGCCTAGACTGTTTGTCGGTATAAATCGAGCAAGGCGAGGTAGGTGATCACACCAACATAAGCCGAAATGCAACTATACACTATTCTATTGACACCAAACATTGCGTAGTGACTAGCCTGCGAAGCGTGACAGAGAAGGTTTTCTACTTCATTGAGCGGTTGCACAAAGTGTCAAATGTTTGGGAAGGGCGTCGAGTACAGTTACTGGGCTTAGCAGGTTATGACAGACCAACTGGATGGGCGCTATCTTGTGTAAATTACATGTATCGTCACCCTTATCAAACGCAGCCGTTAGCGCTGACCTAGGCTTTTTCACACGTACGACATTTCTCAGCAATCGTCCCCAGCAGGCAAATTTTATTGTCACAGGGGCAGTTGACCTAATATTGTCGCCTCTTGAGATTGATTTGTGGCTCAATGATGATCAAATCTCCTGCAAAGAAGTTTTCCTCATCATCATAAGTACTTATTTCGCTCAGAGGGAGAGGCCAGCTATCACGCCAAAGCACGCTGCTTTTATATACCGTCAGCATCTCAACAAACTCTATACTGCATAACACCGTAACCTTGTTCCAAATACGGTTGAAGATTAAGAAATAAACTCCGGACGAAGCAGAATGATCGACTCTGCCTTAAACTATCCCTTGCTGGGTCCTGGCGATCACTGCCATACTGAAATATAGCGTCGCATACAGAATTATCGTTTGAGATGTTGTACTGATTGCGCAAAAAGATGGCGTTTTCGGCTGAAGATGGGCCATTGAGGATGAGAGAAGGGTTACTTTTTGGTCAGATCCCAGCAGACAATCCTCACGTGAGTCGACAAGCTTTCCCCGGACTTGCCTCGGCGCTTAACATACAACCTGGGGTAGTACTAAGCCAAACGCGGGTCGACTCGTGCCCTCGAGAGTCCGCCAGGAATAAAGAAGTAACAATATTCCTTCAATGATGGCCAATTAGAGACTCGTAGACTACGGATGTTGACAAACGACTTGGCTGAAACAAAGATGGGGATTGTTAATTACATTATGCGTCGGCATTACTATGCCTCGGCACTGCAACTCTTGCCACTCATTAATCCACCATTATCACTGTCGCAACTGCAAGATGCCGACTTCCCGTGCTATTTCATGGCCTTGACTCGCGGCGGAACCAGTTTTAATGCGCATTTGCTTTGCCGTTCAATTCCTGCCAGAGGGGCTTCCAGGGTTGTGATATGTAATATGTCATTCCGCCTTAATTACTGCCCGTATGTTGGCGAGCTCAACGGCAATGTTACATCGGAGCCGCTCGTGGTGGTGGGTCAGATTGCCAACTGGCATTGATTTCTCCAACACAACTGGCTCCCGCAACCGACGCGACAAGGGTGCAATGCATTTGGAGATGCTCGTGAGACAATTACTGCAGGGGCCAGTCAAGCCACCTGCTAGCCACACGAGACCAATGACAGTCAGCTGTCCGCTGTCTCAGCTGTGCACCTGGCTTGTGGGTTATGCGAGTGCATTGAGCCCTGCAAACAATGTCGGAACTGATTCGCTGTTTTAGCCCGAGGACTGCTTTCTCTCAGTGCCTTGGCGGGTACTCTTTGGTCATCTCGCATCACGCGGCTGACTTGTTTATGGCTTTGTTGGCAGCACGACTGAGTTTCGGGGAGTCTCGGTTTCATGCCGAATAGCTGGTCAAGGCGGCTATAAAAGAAGAGAATAACGGTTGAACAGATCGAAAAGATGAGGGGAGTCGAAGCAGCCTTGTTGAAATCTTCTATCGCGCAGCTGAAATTGCTTGCACGAGGTCTTTGAACTGTCTGAACTTGAGAACTCAGCGAGATATCCATGGCCATGAAGTTGCTCGGTCTATTGGGTAACGTCGCGCTGGCGACCCTTGCAAGTGCCCAGACTGCCTCGCCACCAGATGGATGGCCCGAGTTTGAATACCAAGGGGTCATCACCGATAGGGCAAAACTCAAATACAACCCGACAAACGAGTTCATCTTTCCCAGCGTGTTCCATGCTGGGGCTTACTTGGATGAGCCCCTCGGCGAGTGGTACCTATACTACGCGCCTCACGAAAACCCCGGCGGCATTTCACTCATGTATTCCGATGACATTGAGGGGCCTTGGACAGAGTACGACAGTAACCCGGTCATTAAGAATGTCTGGGCGTCGCATTACTCGGTGCCGCATGTTTCCAGCCCCGATGCGAGCTGGAATGAGGATGCCGGCCGCCTTTTTGTCTACTTCCACGGCGACAACACCCAGACTCGCTGGGCAGAGACGGATGACGGAGTCAACTTCGACTACGGTGGCATTGCAGTAGATAATGCCATGGGAGGAGCCAACGTTACTGAGTCGAGTTATGCGCGCGTGTTCCCGCACCCCAACCCACGATCCCAATACTCGTATGCCATGTTCTATATGGGCAACGAGCGGGACAACATCCGCCGCATTAGACTCGCCGAGTCTCGTGATGGACGCGACTGGACCGTTGACCCTGATTATGTCGTTGAGCCCGGAGCCGAGGAGGGTGCAAACGTTTCGGGTGGAAACCTCTGGGAATGGAATGGTCAGCTGTACGTCATTTACCACGGCTCTAGTGGTAAGAGCTATGCACGAACCATTGATCGCACGCTGCGGGACGTGGGTACCAAGCCGATCGTGCTCTATCAGTCCAGCGGAGTTGGGAACGATACTGGACGTGTGGCTGCCCCTGACCCTGTCACGTATGACAGCAACACATATCTGTTCTACGAGTCGGGCGACCGTCTTGGTGCGACCATTGCATGGGCAAAGCAAGTCGGCACTACGTGATGACCTGTCCGGATATACCTTTTCTTGTCATTTTTCTGTACTGAGAAGAGGGCTTGTCTTGTTAGACTAGATCATTGTACAACTGCGAATACAGAAGCCTATTACACCAACATCATTGAAATGCATTTTGTACTTGCAAAGTTTGTGAATCGACCTGTGAGTATGTATTATGTGCACTTTAACAGAGATGAATTTCTGCCTCAAAATCAACCAATTAAGAAGGGCGACTAGAGACAGGTGTATCACATGGTGGCAAAGGGTTATAGCGCTCGGATGTGGGCTGTAGCCGATATGCACCGCTTCTTGTGGAGACGATCGGGTGCATGAGAGATAGCAGGACGGCTAGAGAATACATAGTGACACTACAGTCGTAAATGAAGATGGGATATCCGGTCACTACATAGGGAAGATATTAGTAGATGCAATCACGCAAGTGCAGACAGGAGGGCTTTTGTGGCTATATGGGCAATGCTAAGGGGCACGAGAAAGAAACTTATGCCGACATACTGTACTGTCTCTAAAGATTGCATCCTTGCTAGAATAGCCGATATAGCCGTGATCTGACGTTACAACCGGGTTTCACAGATTTGACAGAGTGACATATCACCTTTGGCACACTAGACTGGCAGCAGGTTGGATGCAACTCTAGAGCACTCGATCAGCGACACAACCACGCGATGAAATCTTCTCACATGACAGGAACCACGAGACGAGGTTAGGAAGGGATTTTTTGTTGACTTGATCCAGTTAGGAGTTGCGAGTATCGTTCGTGCAGATCTGAACCAGCCATGACGTCAAGGATCAACCCGACCTTGCCTAAGATGTTACATCATGTGTTGGGGAAAGCAAACCTGACTATTTCCCTTCACGTCCTAACGCCATGAAGGCCGCAGAGAATTTGTCGCTAGTACAGTACTGGTGTCGCCTATCAAACCGGGCCGATCTTGTGGCCGCAACTGACTGCCTGACTAGCTATACCGCATCTTACACTGATTTTTGCTAGAGTCCAAGCATCACAGGACCAAATGTCGAACCGATGGTTTAGTTCGATATGGACATACTGATGGAAGAAAACAAGATCACGGTAGGAAATAGACATCATAATGATTACTAACGCCTAAAGATAATCTCAGGGGTGGAGCTTGCTCGAGAGTTGTTACTCCTTTTGGTAGGAATAATGTGCTACAGACTAAGAGTGGTGGGCAAGGCCAGCTGAAGTTGATAGTTGGAAAACCAACGACACACCAGTGTTATGCTTCGACGCCAGAAACAGGGTGTTATAGCATCTATCTTCACATCAATTGGAATAACACATGTATTCCAATCTGTCCCTCTAGCCATCTCTATCCACCCCGAAGTCGAAATGAGAATGGGGATATGCCTGGTTTGTCCACAAAATTCAATATCTAGACAAATTGCGAGTATAAATATATTCGCCTGTCTATAGAGGCGCATTGTATTCAACCGAAGGGTTCCAGTTCCAATGCTTCTCTGATAGGCGTGCCTTCAATACCCTGCAATGCCCTGTATGCACTAACCTTTGGGAGCTCCGTAGGCTTTGGTGCTGATTCTAAGTCCCTTGGATTGTCGTCATTTTAAGGCGCTTAAGCGATATCCAATCCTTTTCAACAAACCTAAAACGGGTGGGTTATCTATGAATGCAGTGGGGCACCAAGAAGCGAATGTGGCTGATGCGCACCCGATAGGCAATATTCTTATTCTTACATAGACATTATGGCACTGGGGGAGTTGAGTCGACTTATCCAGAGATGATTGGATACTGATAGACTGTAAACGTATTCAATCGAAACCGATGCCGGCCTGGATGTTTTGATGTTGATGGGACAAGGTTGTAGCCCTCGTCCTTTGCCCGGCATAAGATTGGGGAATTCTGCCCAGTCACACTGGAAAGAACCGCCGCGTTCTATCCGTTCTTGGCTCCCAGAAAGCGACCGAGATATCCGACAGAGTATTCAAAGTCTGAGTTACTGTAAGATGCTTGCGGGCCGATCCACCGGTTGACAAGTTCGGCCTTGAAGCCGTGCCACCTACCTATACCAGTGATTTCGAAATATGTGTTCGACGCGTCAAATAATTAGTCAGATTCGGTAGCGAATAGCAACACGGCCCTTTTGCAGCCTTTTGGTGACGTGTAATGCGTTCGGAATAAGATGACTCCCGAGATTTACACCTGAACCGAAGGAAAAGACGTGTCAGGGGCATTACATAATCAACATTGGGCCGCCACCACTACATGTCGCTGTTTCATTGGCTGCAGCTCGCTAGCTTTGCATGACGATGGCGTCGTAGTCCAATCATGCTCAGTCTTTTGGGCATGGAATAATAAAGCCATTCTTACCGCCTTTTGCGCGTCCCCTTTCATCCGCCCAGTACTGCCATGCATGGCCTTTGGCGAGGAGTAAATCATCCTCTTCACGTCAACGTCAACGACTCGGCCCGCCGTCACTTCCACCATGGGCCTCGAAGACTTACTCCCCAAGCCATTTCGTGATAAGAGGCTGCAAAAGGCAGCACTGGAAGCGGCAGCCGTGTGCTTCGCCGAATCGCCCGTCATCAAGACGGTTCAGGCCGCTTATCAGGTTATGAAGGGCGGCGATGTTGTCAAAAACACCAATGACTTTCTCACCCACGCATCCGAGACGGCCAGGAGCGCCCAGACGATCCTACCGCAGATACACATCATAGGCCGATCCTTGGCCGATAGCGCTAAGCTCTTCAGCAAGTTTAGCCTCATCGCAACGACACTAGGCACGGGGGCCAACGTCTACCAGACTTATCAGGGTGTTCAGGCTCTCAAGCTTATAGCCGCTAAGCTGGGGGATATTTCGCACAGCCTGGAAGCCCAGGTGGCCCTCACTGCTCAACGAGACTTTCCTCAATATGTCTATGACATGATTCGGGAGCGCTTGAGCCAGACAAGTGCCGATCCGGATCGAGACCACTGGTTCTTCCTCTACCACCCAGATACCGATTGGTACCCGAAATTCTTTCACCTTGTCGAAGAGAAGCCCTTGAACCCGCGCTTCTGCGGCTACACCAATCAGCTTGATACCGTCTTCTTGTTCATGCTGGCAGCTCGGGAACGCATCACAAAGAGAGAGCTTCAAAAGGGACGTAAGAAGCAACACAGCCGCCCCATCCAATTGCATCTTATCATACCAGCCTACCAATCCATCCTGATTCCCGAAAGCATGCAGATTCCGGAAGACATCGGCGATTTTGTCATCGAGGGTCGCATCAACAGCAACAGACCATTCGTGTGGTTAAACCTACCCGAGGACCAAAAATACTTTACTTCAGATGTAGGAATCTGGACTCCCCCGCCTAAGGGATGGCTCGAGCAGGCTATGGTGTGGTGTGGCATAACCGAGACACCGCTCGACTCTGGACCTCGCAGGGTCCTAGGGATGGGGCCTCAGCTGACCATGATCGAAGATGAGAAGAACGAGGTCCTCATTCAATCTCACCAGCAAGACAGCACAGGCGACCTCATAACACGGCATTCTCTCGAATCAACAGCGGAGCTTGTCGAGGCGACCAAGGCGCGTTCTACACCACTACATCGCCGTAGTCGTCGCCGCGGAGTACGTGCATAGTTTTTTTTGGGGGTTTTCTACAATTGGCAGACAAATCATATTACTTTCGGCTGGATATGGACAAGATTGATGAATTGGTTATGGATGATAGGCATATTGGCATTAAGGCGTTTCTGGGATAGCATCTTCAATTTGAGCCGAAGACTTTTGGGCCGGCTATAGCGACCTTTCACACGATATACATGGCTAGAGTTACGTATCTGGTACTCGTAGACAACTAAAAATAGAGCATTATTGAAACTGGCGAGCTCTGGTCTTCCGCACCGTGATAGACAAGAGTCTGGAATCCTCGGCTATCTAGTTGGAATATTGTGCTAGCCCCACATACTGTCCAGGAACATCGCGCATGATACATATATCCTTTAAACTGTGTTCTTCTACTGAGAAGACAGATTTTATGATTGTATCTAAGACCTCCTTCATTGCCCCCTCTTTCCGTCTTCCGAAGCCTGTGCCTCATGCCATGCAATCCTCATTTCTTAGCAGATTAGTTCCTTAGTCAACTTCGATGATTTACCAGCCCGAACCGCAAACATGTGAGACATCCGCGAGTCCCGGCACACTTGTCTACGACTAACCGATCATGGCTTTGTCTACTACTGCAACCATTAAGCATGTACAATGAATTACAAATCAGGGCTTACTAACAAACATCGCACACGTCATTCGAAGCGGGGTTCCATAAATGATCATGAATCAATGATAAAACATCATCGACGACACTATTTGACATTTACGATCAAATTCATTGAAAAATTGCAGAATGGCCAACAAGCAAACAATCACCGACCTCGCTCGGCGGCTAATCCAAGATGGACCTCGGAAGACACTGCCGACGTCTCGCAGGGTGCGGGCTATCCACAACAACACCTTCATCGTCGATACAACGAAGGGCATCTATGTCTGGGAGCACGATTACTATCCCACACTATACGTGCCGCAGGCGCACCTCAAGAACTGTCAGCTAAATGACAAGCAAGAAATTGGTGGCCAAGGCAATGGCAAGGCTGCAGTGGCTGAACTTGTGGTGCCCTCTCCGCATGGAGGTGGTGAGGCGACAGTTGACGGAGTTCTTCGCTTTGACGACGACAAAAGCCTTGGACCACTAGCTGGAAACGTGAGAATCAACTTTAACAGCATAAGTATGGCTTTTACAAGCAAGGCGTCATTTTCGTAAGTAAAGACTAATGGTAATACAGGTCAATGGCTAGAGGAGGATGTTCCAATCTTTGTCCATCCAAAGGATCCCTTCAAGCGAGTGGACATCCTGGCGTCGCAGCGTCATATTCAAGTCAAAGTAAAGGGCAAAACCGTTGCAGATGCTGCATCATCTATGCACTTGTTTGAGACTGGCCTGCCAACACGTTATTACCTGCCACTCGCTTCTGTTGATCCAGTCGTCCTTCGTAAGAGCGATCTCATCACAAGATGCCCCTATAAAGGCGAGGCTGAATACTACCACGTGGTAGTCGACGGGGAAGAGATAAGTAACATTGTGTGGTATTATACGTTGCCCACTCATGAAAGCTCAGCTATTGCAGGATTGGTGTGCTTCTATAATGAAAAGGTTGATATAATCATCGATGGGGAGCTTCAATCACGACCATCGACACATTTTGCTTGATAGGTTTTACAGTATCTAAGTCCCGAATATAAGAAAATGAGATTACTAGCAGCCAAAGGGGTTAGACCATGCACCACTCATTGAAATAAACAACCCTGGAAGCCACCCGTAGCGCTTTCATCTAAGAATTGTGCATAGCGATCCACTCCGCCAAGGTAGCACCGCGGTTCTTTCTTCCGCCCCGAGACATTCACGCCCATGTACCAAGAGTCTGTCTGAGGAAACAATGTCTGATCAGCAGAACTGACCAGCTCCTTCTTCCACCAGGATTCAGCATCAGGGGTCGGCTCAACTGTTGTCTGCTTTTGCTTCCTCAACTGGCTTACAATGTCCGCGACCCAGCGTCCTTGAAGCTCTGCAGTGAACGGTGTAATCCCTAAGGCTGTGGGAGCTTGTGGCCCTACTGGAAAGAACATGTTGGGAAACCCAGCCGACATGAGGCCCAAGTAGGTCCAGATCCCGCTGCTACCCGTTTTGATGTTCCACTTGTCAGATAAAAGCAGCCCATCACGGCCACGAACGTTCATTTGAAGAACACTAGCAGTCACAAAATCGAAGCCAGTAGCGTAGATCAGAATGTCGAGTTTATGCGACCCGGAATTGCGGCATACAATGGAATTTTTTCCCTCGAAGACTATAGGGTCATGGCGAAGGTCGATGAGCGAAACGTTGGGTCGGTTAAAAGCCTCAAAGTATTCGGTTTCCAGCGACGGACGCTTGATGCCAAAGGCGTGGGGCGGGATTTCTGGTGCCAGTTTGCTAGCGATGTCTGGATCCCGGATTCGCGGCAGAGTTCTGGACCTCCAGAAATTGTACGCCTCTTGGTTGGCTCGCGAGTCAGTCGTCATGTCGGCATAGTTACGGAACCAAAACGAGAGACCTCCTTTGCGATAAAGGCTATCATAGAACTCTTGTCGAGCTTCTGGAACATCATCAAATGTCCGCAACCGCCGGTTAGGGCAATCCACCCCAAAAGTAGATCGCCGCTGCTCCAATAGGTCCGGATAATCCTGTTTAACGCGCGCGAATTCTTCGGCCGAATATTGGACTTGGCATTGTGGAATGGCCAGATTTGGAGTGCGCTGGAATACTGTGAGATGGCTAACCTTTGATGCTATCGCCTCAATGATTTGCGTTCCGCTGGAGCCTGTTCCGATGATGCCGACACGTTTTCCGGCCACATCGAGATGTTCGGGCCAACGAGAGGTGTGAAAGCCGTTCTCAAAGGTACGAACACCGTCGTATGTTGGATAGACCGGAACAGTGGAATAGCCTGTGCAGGGCACGAAAAATTGTGACTTGAGTATACTTCCATCGTTGGTCGAGAGGTGCCATCGTTTCTCGTCTTCATTCCAGGAGGCCCCGGTGACCAACGTCCCAAGAGTGATATAAGGCCAAAGGTCCAGCTTGTCACACACCGCTTCCAGGTACTTCTGAACATCTGCCCGTTTGGCAAAACGCTCCTTCCAACTCCAGTTGTGCCACAGTTCCGGCGCGGCAAACTCATAAAATGGAACCTCCGTGTCGACACGACAGCCAGGGTAATGAGTGTAGAACCAGACACCGCCGACGCCAGCTCTCGCCTCAATCAGGCAAACGCTTAAGCCTAGACGGCGTAATTCATGCAGCAGCCAGATACCAGCCCAACTAGCACCAACCACAACTGCATCTACCTCGGCGGGGAAGGACATGATCTCAAGGGTCGGAATGGGTGAACACAGTCTTCAAATGTAGTGTAGAATAAACAGGGGAATGGAAATTTCCGTGGAAGAGTTTCCGATGGATTGTCTGTGATTTCCGACCTGGGGCCATTTGAGATTTTAAAGCTTCCAGCTTATGTTGCGACATTGATATCCTCATCCCCCTCCCAACCCCAAACTGGATGTACATTGGATCGTTCGGACTAAAGGGATGTTCTAGACTGCGATTCTGCCATGAGGCGTGCTTACAGTCCGTAGGAAAGCCGTAGTTGCTTCGCTTTTGCTGCTCATTTCCCGTTTCTCACCCAGACACTAGGTGGGTTATGACGAGGTGGCACGCTAAAGTCGACGCTTAGCTTGCACCCTTAGCCATAAAATAAATAATAATTAGAAACATACTAATATGACACAGTACCAGGGGTACACTACGAAAGGAAGTCAAGAAATGATATGATACATCAAGTCTTGTTGTGTGCTTGGCGTAAGAGTATTGAAATCCTTCGTGAGGTCAGGCGTTCCGCTTGGCTTTGGGGGCATCTACAGCGGTACGTTAGCAGGACTTGGCTCATAAGATCTCAACCCCTTCGTTCTTTCAAGCCGCGCTTTGATGCCATGTGAGTACGGCCTACTCGCCCACGAGGACACAAGGGAGACCTCGCTTGAAGCTTATGTCACCCACCATGTTAGTCTACCCACGCTTGAACATGGGGTTGTATGATGATAACTGACCTCAAGATTCGACTGGCACCCGTAATCCGTCCCTTTTCTATCAGCTAATTTTCCTCAATGTCAACCCAGCATTAGTTCGAACCTGCTAATTATGTAGACGAGACCGTAACAAGTCTTAAGGGAACCACGTGATGCCGTACCCGTACATGGAGTTGCCCTAAGCCAGGGACAGAGTGACATCGTTCTTCCTATCGGTATCCTTGGAGTACATCTTGCATACCTATCCTGGAGGCGATCATTAGTATTAATTGATCTTTATTGACCCCAATTCCTCATATCCTTGACATGACCGTGCATACGTGATCTTTACCGTCCCCTTTCTTACTTCACCATAATGTGAAATCTCGGCGGGACAATCGTCTAGTTCGCCTTTAGACTTTACGCCAGTTGCAGATCAATGGATGATTCTATTATTCTGACTTAAGTTTATTGGCTACTGTGCATGCCTCTCCAAAAGCATCGGTATTTTCTTGATAAATAGTTAAATGTAGGACGCTGTGATGACATGCTGCGGATGCGGGAATAAATCAGTTGTATTCCCACCATCTTTCAACCACCTTGACGGCAAGAAGAAGCGCATTTCAGATAAGCCATGGTTTTGTAAGATTACCAGGGGTTGGATTTGGAACAGCCTTGGGGGCTGAGGTCAAAGCATCTTTAAACGAGCTGTACCTAGGTGTGGGGCAAATATGGTTAGACCGAGCAGGCCAATCATACATTGATGTAGACGGGCCTAATAATTAGGTCTGACGAATGCAACCCACTACTTCGATCCTACATGCACGATATCTTGAGCTGAGGCAAGGTTGCCGAGTTCAAAGCTTCATTATTGTCTTGTTGTCTTGGGTGGGGTTACTGTTTTTGGCAGACGCCTTTTCAGCTTGAATGTGCTTAGCTGAGATAGCGGCCACACCCCTGGCTAGGTAAGCAGGAACCAAAACTACCTCACTCGAACCTACCTAAACTCGGGCATCCATTTGAAGTCCGCTAATGTTTGGGGGTCTCTATTTCGAGTTCGGAGACTTGTGTATATGGGTCTAACGTTTGTTTGAGCTAGCCCTATCGTATTAACCATGTCTATGTGAGACCTGCCTCCGCCGCCATGCGTTAGTTGAGGCTTTAAGTGCCTAGTGTAATGTGTCCCTTTGCCGAGGTGTTATCCACATCGTATCTAAACGTAAATAGAGGAAGAAAAGAAATAAAAGGGCATGGTGCTGAGGCTCGTGCTCGATGCCAAACCCTTCAAACCTAGCTTCAACCCACTAGAGGAAGCTACGGTTTGAGAAACTCCATGAACAGCTCAGACGACGGATTGTACAACTCTAGGTTCCGGACTTAGAACCCACACCTTGTTACGATGCCTAACAAACTTTCCCACGTTTTCGAGACAGTCGAGCATCGTGTTTTGTTTATTTGGATATTCATACTTCTTCTTGTCGTCATCACCTTCAAGCGACGCACACTGCCTAGAAAGATAATCGAGCCTCCATGTGTGGGTAGCTTGCATTGGCTACTGCCAAAGAGTTGGACTGATATCAGCTCAATTTGGCGCTTTCACACGCTCTTGGCGGAGGCTAACGCAAAGGTTGGCCCTTTTACTTTGCGGCAAAGCTCATAGAAGCATCGGCTAATGCTGACATGGAGCCTCCAGTATCTCTCTTCGAGTATTCCCTGCTTTGTGCCTAATTTCATATTTGGGCGACTCCTCGTTCTCCCACCCTCCTACAGAAAGTGGATGGCCACGCAGCCTGATGATGTGCTCGATCGACATACGACTCAGAGGGAATTTGTTCTACCTGAAGACTTGGCTTGGCACTCGAAGGCACCGTTTGATCCGTCTTTGTTGCATGGACCGGCTTTTCAAAAGTTTCTGGCCTCGTGTCTTGAAGCATCCCAGGACGGCGTTCTGGAGGAGATTGAAAGTGAGATACGTTGCGTCTTGAACGACAAGACCGATATTTGGAATGAACTCAACGTGTTTGAGACTGTGGAGTCCGTCGTGAGTCGGATTGCTTGGAACCTCATCGTTGGGCGACCGCTGTGTGAGCTCAACCTAGAACTCCTGATGATGCAATACTTCAAAAGGCTAACGATTATGATGTCTTGTAAGGCCGACAACATTCTCTGATCTGCTATAGCAAGCCCCTTTACCTAGTCATACTAGCGTTCAGTTTGACTGTTCGATTGTTTCCCCGATTCATGAGGTGGCCTCTGCTCATGATTTTCCGCCTTCCCGAGCGGTATCTATACGGGAGGATTAAATGTCTCTTAACTCCCATGATACGCTCACAAATGAGAAAATTGAACGAAGGGGTGCGGGATCACCTTGGCGATTACCTGACGTGGGCTGTACAGCATGAACGACAGATCGGTGCCATTCAAGTCAACGACGAAGAGATTGTCGACAAGATCTGTTCTATGTCTATATATCTGGTATTCGCTATCACGCACGGTCCTACCGCGGTGCTTTCACAGGCAATTATAAGTTTGCTTTATTCTCCGCGCAAGGAGGAGTACACGGCAAAACTCTTGGCAGAAATGCAGCTCGTCTCTTTGCAGTCTCGGGCTGCAAACGCAGAGGCCGTCTGGACTAGAGATACTATATCTCGGCTTTTGATGGTCGACAGTACCCTGCGCGAAACGATGAGGCTTTATCCCACTTCTGCCGTACAGCCTGTGTGGAATGTGACCAAAGATACTACACTTGTCGCTGGTGGCCTGCCTTTCACACTGAGAAGGGGGACAAGGGTTTGTTTGCCAGCGTACACTATACACACGGACGAGTCTTTATACCCGAACTCAACGCTCTTCGACCCGTTTCGCTTTGTGGCCAGGAAGACGCCCCTTCATAAATCAAACGACGCGTTTCTCTCATGGGGTGCAGGAAGAACAGCATGTCCCGGACGGCAGTACGCTAGTCAAATCATGAAACTGGTTCTGGTGGGACTTCTTATGAACTACGATTTCAAGACTGGCAACAATGGTGCTTCTGAAGTGGGCGGAAAGTCTGGCAGATGGCTTGGACCGTTATTCATTCCAAGCACCAGCGCTAAATTAATGTATAGAAAAAGACCCTTGCTATTACCATAGATATAAAAGACTGGTATTGGATAAGATTAAAGAAATTATAGGTATAAAAGACCAATTTATAGAGCTATGATGTTTAAAAATGCTACAGAGTACTGTTATTTAGTAACAAACGGTATGAATTACATAAATTACAATACCTAGACTAAAAGGTACACTCAAAGTGCTTATGTTTATCATTAAGTGTATATAATTTGTGCCGAAGAAGAGGCCAGCCAGACTATTAAGGAATACAGTTCTAACACATTTCAGCATTTGTTACGATAAATATCTCTATTAAATATTATAGATAGAGTTCAAGATATCTTGCTTGTGTTCGCCGAGAAAACTATCCTCTTAATTGGTTTTCCACTTTTGCGCCTCAATGCTATCTAGCACCGAGCTATAATGTGTCTTGTACTTGCATTCTTCAAGTACAACAACTAGTCATGGATGGAACCTGGAAATAACTAGGCTCTACCTGGCACTGTTGGTGATACAGTAAGTCCCCGATCCTGTTCGGTGCTGACGAATCATCGCAATTGGTTAGAAACACAAGCGAAAACAAAGCTGCGAGATTGCATATTCTCCTGACTGGTAACTAAGCTGGCAGTTTCTCCTCCTTCCATGTTTTCCCGGCGCTATGAGCATAACGAGTAGCGAGTGGGGGGCATGGTTAACGAACTCGATGACACCCCTGGGTTTAGGACAAGGTACGTCTACGATTAAGGAGCCGAGGAGAGCCTTGGGCTGCTTGCTGCAAAAAAGATATCGCCGTCGATTACACCTATCGACTTCAACCATACTCCTAGAAATGTTACCCACATTAACTACACTACCAGAAAAGCAAGCTCTCCAGAAGGATGCGGCTCATGGGCAAACTCTGGTGGTTTTGAATACCATAGGTCAAAACAGCCCCCAGCTAATATAAGACCTTCATTCTCTAGTGCAACGACTACCTAGGGCTCGATTGATCCTTTTCCGCAGTCTTCCGGTGCTGACAGAGAATTGCTAAATTTAATGTTGCTGTGGGACCATAGCATTACAGGGTTGATAGGTCTAGTGTTCATGTTACTCCGTCTGCAGATCTCTAAGGCCCATCTGGTGACGACTTGGGGCCATCGCAATTAACCTATGGCCTCGAATATGCCGAGACCGCCAGTTTGACCGCCTGGCCCGGTGCGCAGACTGTTGTCACCAAGGGTGAACTGCGCTTCATAAACGGTATGAAGAACACGGTATGGTTGCGGCACTATGGCTACTCCAACAGGGCGTTCATGTCAATGCTGTGGGAAAGCAAGGTCGGACGACGCTGTCTATTCAACCTCTGAAAGTAGGTACGTGCCTGGCCCTAAATTGGTTTCTCTCCAAGTTCAGATATCAGTAGTATAACAAATGTCTTTGGCTCCGGAGAATGCCGCATGTTTCGGCCTTAAAATAAGGATCAACTATAAACCGTGTTGCAAGTTAGTTACCGCTCATCTGCCGTCGCAGCCGGAATCATTTCATCCCAGTGGTCCGGGTAAACATTGATATGCGACCTAGGCCGAATGCATAACCTGCGAGACGATGCAAAGTCCCTGGAAGAGATTGGCAGACGTCATGCGCGCGACACGGACCATCCTTGGTGGTCGGAACTCGGCTCCCTAGCCACGTTGGGCTTAGCAACCATGGAACCACAACAATGGAACTTTTATGGCCCAAGACCCTTGAAAGGCCGAGCCTTCTGCGAGGAATGGACCATTTTGGTCTTGCCATCAACCGAGATGGCATTGGCTCCTCTCAGCTGGTTCATTCGAAGAGGCGGTAGTGCCCATGGCCATCCGCGACAATCCTAGTTTGTCTTGGTGGATTCTCCAACAGAAATGCCGGACTGCCTTGCCCCATTTCGGCACGTAGAATACGAGGACGACTGGAGATGGTGACGTTGCGTTCCCCACAGACGACGAAACACGAGCCCTGCTCCCCAGGCGATCGACAAAGGAGACAACTGACGTCTTGACGGCCGAGTCCAGTCGGTTATAGGCAGCTGTCCAAACATATAAGATCAAGCTGTCACTTCTTGAAATCCTCCATCTGATAACCTCAGCACGCCTTACTCTCACCATCAACTCCATACCAAACCAATTCAACCCATTCCCCCCAATCTACCGCCAAAATGAAGTTCTTCACCGCTGCCATCCTCTCCGCTGCTGCCGTCTCGGCCACCCCCGTCTTCACCGTCTCCGACTTCAGCGCTGGCTGCATTCCTCACAGCACCCAGTGCAGGTAAGTTGGCTCCAAGTTGTCAACAAGTTATCCTCTCTAACTCTTCTCCAGCTACGCCTTTGGAGTCCTCCAGCCTGGCACCATGGAGAAGACTCCCGTCGAGTGTGAGGCTCTGGTTAGCGCCAACACTGACGGCACTCTGCCCAACGTCAAGGAGGGCAAGTGCAAGGAGTCTTCGCGAACCTTCAGCGTCCTTCGCAGCAAGAAGGGCCTGACCCTTACTGTTTCGCAGCCCATCACCCCCGCCAGCAACCAGACCGGCAAGCATCTGATTCCCAACAAGCAGCTTGTCATCTCCAACAAGCCCAACGCTGTTGTCCAGAGCTACAAGGGCCCCAAGAAGTTCAACCTGAACTAAATGCTAGGAGTCGATGGAGGATTTTAATGTTTACATTCACATAGAAGGTGTTTAGAGCATGTTGGGAGAACAAGCGCATTGTGCTATCGAAATGACGCGAGCCCATACTACAGATTCTTGAAGGAAATAGAAAGCCATTTAGGCTACAACGTCCCCATATTTCTCATCATTTGACATGTTGCACCGCGATACGTTGAATACTTGGCCGGGTTCCCGTTTGCATTAGCCGTGGTCCATGGACAATCTTCTAATATCCCGGCTAAAGTTATTGCTCCTCAAGTCATTTTCAACTCAGGTTCAGGCAGGACCTCTAGATACTTGTTCTTTCCGCAACATTGAGATCTCTATTAGTCAGGGCACCGGGTAGATTTAATATGAGACTGCCTCTCCATTCAAGGCTGCACGCGCTATAGAACTACCCCATAACCCTTCGATGACAGGATACTTCTCCAATAACTCAATGGCTTTCGTCTTGATATTGTCGTCCTGGGCTTCTGTGGCCACGAAGTAAAGAGCCTCTACTAGGCCGCCTATAGGGGTGAAAGCCACCTCTGTCTTCGGGGGTCCGGGGTCTTGTACGATTTCCTGGGCTAGATTCAGAATTTCGTTCACCCAACGTTGGTAATTACCCGAATTATCACCCCTATTTAGCTTCATCTCCAAGTATGCGCCAGCTAAAAGTCTTCGAAGGTGGAGTGCCTTTGTGAAACCAGGCCGATCAGTACCAGACGTGAGCCGATCAAAGTTCAAGTCCCACGTCTGTAGTTGTTTGCGATACTTGCCCAACAGCTGGGATCGGTCATAGGGTTCACTCTCGACTGATTCCGAACTGGGCATCGCCTGAACGAAGCAGTTGTATAATCTCTCAAGCTGACTGATGGCCCCCATCACAGTCTGAAGATTTCCACTGCCCCAGTCGTCAATTGCCGCGGCGTGAGGGCGCCATGGATTCGCTTTGTTCAGAATGCACGCGCCGATAATTGCTCGAGCTTGTGTGTCCAGTTGAGTATAGATAGTCGTCAGGCCTTGGATTGGAGTGATCATAGTCTTTGAGCTGACAACTTTCCGGATCCCAGACTGCCATGTCTGAAGCAGAGAAAGGCCGCTCCTGAGGTGAAGACATGCTTCTCGACGGGAACCTCGAACGGCACAGATGCATATAAATACGATGTTTGTCATCAATATGACAATCCGGTGTTCCATAGTGAGGGATTTAGGTGTGTTGATACAATTCTGGAGCAAGCTGATTGCTTTGTTGTACTGTGTCAAGGCGAAATGTTGCCGCTCCATCCTATCTCCACTGTCGGATAAAATGGACGAGTGATACGCCGCAGCCAGGGCTGCAACAGCATGTTGCACAGTCTTGTAAGCCTCGGCAGTTTGCAAAATGTCACAGGTCCAGAATCCGACATCAGCTGCAGAGGCAATCGATAGGGCAATCTTTGTGCGGAACATGTAGAGGGCCTGCCTCACAATAGGATCGCCTCTGGGTCCTGGCGAGGGAACTAAACTGTATCCGTCGCACTTGCGCCCAGTTGAAGTACAGCGGTAGCAAGAGGGCTTTGCCTCGTCGCACTTGATTCTGCGAATTCTGTGGCAAAGATCAATCAAACGTTGATTTGGGGATGATAGACGTGGGGATGACTGACTTGCACGTTATGCACCCAGTTCGGACCTTTGTAGCAAATCGCTTTCGCCGATGGCTAACGTTACTAAGGCTACTAGAGCTTCCGGTTGTTCCCGATAGCTCCATGGCTACTTGGCCCATCGAGGCAAGGGTATCCTCTGTTGTTTGTAGGAGAATGGTTTCTCAGAACCGGTTGTGGCTTGGTGTCGTGATACGTCGGCTTAGTTAATCAACATTGCGAATGGATCAGAAGTTATGATTGGTCAGTTCGTTTATTCCTTCGCCCCACTTCCATTGTCAACATGGACTCCACGTATTAGGGGTCTGAATCCATGAACGGCCTGTTGATGAAAGGCTTCGCTAGAATTGGTATTTGTAATCTCTGGCTAGTCGACCGTTGAATTTTTATGGATTGTGACATATATAAAGGGGCTACCTCCGAAGCTCGATTCTAAGTGCATCAATCATCCACTTGTATAGCTTGTTTCTTCCCTCGTTGTACGCCTACCATCTAGATCCAACAACCATGACCCCAACCTCGTCAAACCCGACCTCTCTAGACGTACTGGTGCCAACTGGGACAGTGCTGGGGTTGCACGAAAGCACCCCCACCCTGTTCACGCCCATCAAGATCCGAGGGATGCAGCTCCAAAACCGCTTCGTCGTCTCACCTATGGGCACTTGGAGTGCGCAGAATGGCCACTTGACCGAAGTCCACCTTGTGCACCTCGGTGCCTTCGCTTTCAGAGGTGCCGCTCTTACTGTCGTTGAGTGTACTGCAGTGACTGCAAATGGCCGCACCTCACCTCACGACTCTGGCCTGTGGCAGGACAGCCAGATAGCGCCACTGAAGCGTGTGGTGGATTTTGTTCATGCCCACGGTCAGAAGATTGGCATACAGCTCAGCCACGCTGGCGTCAAAGCAGGCATGGTAACCCCTAGATTTCTGCCCAAGGGTAAACTCAAGGTGGCTGCCAAGGAAGAGGGGGGCTGGCCGGACGATGTATGGGGACCCAGCGCCATTCCCTATACTGAGGCGCACGCTACGCCAAAAGCCTTGACCATTGAAGGAATTGAGCTCTTGATTCAGAGTTTCGCTGATTCTGCCCGGAGAGCGGTTGAGGCTGGTGTTGGTTAGCGCTTCCTTCTCCAATCCAGATCGTGCAACTGACAAGTGAGGCTAGATTTTATCGAGATCCACGGTGCCCACGGCTATCTCATCAACCAGTTCTTGTCTCCCCTGACAAATCATCGCACTGATGAGTATGGAGGGACCTTTGACAACCGTGTCCGCTTCCTCGTGCGTACAATGGAAGCCATTCGGACAAAGATTCCTGATACTGTCCCACTATCACTCCGCATCTCTGCAGTTGAGTGGATGGACTGGAGCGGGAAACCGTCTTGGGACCTTGACCAATCCGTCAGACTTGCCAAGTTGCTCCCAGGGCTGGGTGTCGACATCTTGGATGTGTCATCGGGTGGCAACCATAAAGATCAAAGGATCGACATCCACCCTAACTACCAGCTTGACCTCGCGAAAACCATCCGAGTCGCCCTGAAGAAGAATGACATCAATCTGCATATTGCTGCAGTAGGGTTCATAAACAGCCCGGAGATCGCGCGAGACGTTGTGCAAGTCAGTGGAGCAGATGGTGCGCAAGCTGACTTGGCTTTCGTTGGGAGGCAGTTCCTTAGAGAGCCCGAGTTCCTTCTAAGGAGCGCACAGGAACTGGGTGTGGAGATCCAGTGGCCATACCAGTATGAGATGATTCGGCCAAAATCCAGCTAACTAGAGGATGGAAAGTCATACGCCATAACTAGGTAGCTGGGGGCATGAGCTTGCTTTGAAGCTAGGCCGCATAGACAAGTTCCGTATGTAATATGTGATTTGAACCTCAGAGTGTCGACTAGATCACGTTCTTGATATCTGGGAGGAATGAGACTGGATAGGTGATTAGTCTGTTGGAGATATTGAGAATTTGGCGAAAAGAGAAGAAGAACCGGGTTGTCTTGACTTCCATCCCAAAGTAATACACCGCCACTTTCGAAATGGAAGCTCAGGAGCTCATATCTACTCTAACACACAATCGAAATCGCTAAACCCTTTTCTTCAATTAATTGGTTGTTTGAACTCTGTCAATGACCACTCACCTTTCTCTCTAGGACTTCGGTTCCATCTAAGATGATCCCTTCCTTGAGCACCAAGTTCCGTTACTCGTGATCCTCCTCATAGTGGTGGTCCCCATTGATGATTGAGATCACAGATCTGAGACGACAAGAGTAACCTTGTCTTGCTGAAAGCCTCGGGTGTCCCATGCAGGCACTGGGTGTATGACTGTCGGAGGAGTGGCATCAATACTTGAAGAATCAGTGGCTATCCACTGGCTCTCATCATCCAACGAGATGAAATGTTGGGTTTCGTGCGTCGAGAGCCTATTCTTCAGAACTGTTGGCGAAGATTCCCAACTCGGATCATTGAGAAGTAGCCTAGCAACAGAAAGACGGCTATTGAGGGCCAGGGACAAGCGTGGTGTGGCTAGCTCCAGAGACCAAGCATCACCGAGATAGCGCAAGATGCCTCTAATCTCACGGTCGCCGATATCTGTCACCCACCAGAGGTTGTCAATAATCTTGATAAACAACAGCCAGTGGGCTAGGATGATGAGGGCTCGGGGTTGTCTCTTGCGAGCAAGCGCGACAAACTCTTCTGGAACGAAAGTGAGCCACGTAATGATACGCGAAGTCAGTTCAGGGCTGAAGCCGTCCTGTAGGCTCGTGTAAAGGGACCCAAGGTACTGAAGAGTGAGATAGTAGGTGCCGACGTCAGGGTACTCGGGATCATCTTCCACAATAGAAGCCATCATGAGCAATAGGCTATTGGGTATGTAAAACGCTGCCTTGTTCAGATCGATCGATGGTCTGAAGAACAGTTCAGCCATTCCAAACTCCCAGAGCCTCCTAGGGCTCACCATGTCGATTACAGGACTGATGCCTCTCCACACTACCATCCAGTCGAGCACATGCAAGTCGAGGTCCTTACCATGCTCCTCGCGAAAGATGTGAGAAGACAAGCAGGTGAACAGCATTGAGCACGCAATGAGAGCAAAGGCGGTTTCTGGTTTGGCCTCCTGGACAGCTTTGCGGTATCCTTCAAATGCACGGGCGCGATGGTGAATGGCGCGGAGAGCATCCATGTTCTGATTCAAATGCTGCATCTGGAGGGCCGAGATGGCCAGCAAGCAATCCATTAAGAAGGGGTGTTGAAAAGCGTTGCGCGGGATCTGGACCTTCAGGATATCATTGATCCGATCGAGTCTTTCTGCTTGGAACACAAAAGAGGCGCTAGCAGTGTTTTTCGTATAGAACCATAGTAGTTCCATGTCCACAGCATCCTTCTCAGGGGTTGGAATGAAGAGAGGTTGCTTTATTAGGCGGCCTGAGGTAGCCCGACTGCCGCCGGGGTCACAGACGAGGATAGCTTGAGAGGGCGATGGCATCGGGTATACGCAGGTAGCGTTGCGTAGCTCGCAGTTGCGACACGTCGGACGAAATTCGTTACACTTGACTCGGCGGCGTTTGCAGTTTTTGCACCCGTTCCTCGACTTAGTATGGGGTCTTTTGCAGAAATACGGCCGATCGCCAGGGGGCGTCGTCGGGGGAGCCATAACGGAATGAGCTCACGCTTGGCAGATTGGTCAAGCAACGGCAAGTTTGCAAAGATGGCTTGAGACAACAAGTACAAGAATAGTGAAGCAAGGAGGGAAAGAAGATTACAAGATTGGGTTGAGAACGAAGAAACTCCACGTTACAATCTACAAGGCGAGTCGCACCCCTGCCGAAGGATCTCAACACTGGGTCTTCGCACTCGCTTAAGTTTCGATCGTCTTCTAGCCAATCATCGTATGAATCAGAGCTGCGCCTCGATCCACCTCCTCCAATCATCTGCCACTTTACCGATCATCTTACTCAGACTAATGGTAGACGAGAGAGAGAACGAACCCCATGTAAAACGACGGTTGATATGGGGTTGACGGTGACGATAATAGAAACAAAAAACACAGCTTGTGACAATGATGAACGTATAAATCCTGCAAAATGTCCCAGGCTTGGGTATAGCTGCAATCGCCTTTCAAACAACCTCTCAGCCTGAAATCAGACATCGGATACCAAACACACCTTTCCACATCTTCTTCTCCAACATCAGCCTCGCCACGACTCTCGAAGCCTGTATTCATAAACATGGATGCTGAAACCGCAAAGTCCTCCGGTATCCCACCGGAATATCTTCACAAACTCTCCAATGGATCCTACGTCCATCGTGGCATGTTCAGATCATTTGGGCCTGGCGCAAACTGCACACTCGATCTTTGTCCTATTGAGTGGACCGTGTACCAGTATCGCCCGAGTCTCCCTGCCAACATTGTCTTTGTCTTCTTGTATGCCGTTGCGCTCTCCGTCCACATATACTTGGGGATCCGCTGGCGTACTTGGGGGTTTATGGCCTTTATGGTCCTCGGCTGCGTCTATGCTCTGATCGGCTATTGTGCCCGTATTATTCTCTGGACGGACCCGTGGTCGTTTGGGGGCTTTATGGCACAGATGATCTTTATCACAGGTGGGCCAGTATTCTATACAGCTGCCATTTACGTGACGCTGTCGAGAGCGTATGTTATTTTGTTTACCTGTCGAAACGACCCATTTCGCTTGCGGTTTTGAGTTAACCACTACACCAGCGTCCGCTTTTTCGCGCCTGACATATCCCGTCTACCACCACGAATGATCTACTGGCTCTTTATCTCGGCAGATATCTTGTGCCTCATACTTCAAGCTGCCGGGGGAGCACTTTCATCGACCTCCAATGGCTCCTCAAAAACAGGCATTGATCTCGCTATGACTGGTCTTATCCTGCAGGTCATCATTCTCGTCGTCTTTTGTGGCTTCTTCGTCGACTACATGGTACGCTTCGCCAAGTTACAAAAGCGTCGTCCGGGCGCAGTCATCAACACCATCGCGAAGCGGCAGAAGCTCTTTTTCGCCGGGCTTGGGTCAGCCATTGTCTTGATTCTGGCTCGCTGTGCATACCGAGTCGATGAACTGAGCGAGGGCTACAGTGACTCGACCAAAATCACGAATGAGGCCTTGTTCATTGGGCTAGAAGGAGTGTAAGTTCTCTTTTCCTATCGTCCCCTAGTAATCTGCTTTGGACCGGTACGCTAACTGAACCCAAGACTTATATACCTAGCCGTAGTTTCCTTGATGGTTGGACATCCAGGATTCGGGTTCAAGGAAACCAGCTCCGCTTATTATCGGAACATCAACAGCAACCACGAAATGAAGCAACTTACCAAGAACGGTGCTAGTGAGGCCCGAGATACTATATGATAGGTTGATTTTACGTTGTTCAAAAGAGAGTCATAATGACAAGAAGCACCCAGACTTGCTACACTTTTCGGGTTATTAGAGGCAATTATGCACTAAATTATACTTTTCTATCTGTAATTGTCGACATTGTACATGTTCGTATACAGCGGATTATTTCTTTCCGCCGTAAAGAGTCTTTCTTTTCAAACATTGATACAAGTTGGGCTACATTACCTAGGATATAGATGTCGCTCTGTGACCCAACATTTATTCAAAGCGCAACTCTTTTTCTCCGTTGGCCGCAACACTCCCTCAGAGAGCCGATGCACAGAGAGGTGAGTCAAGACAGAGTAGTCATGCGCCAGGCAGTCGCCTCTATGCAGGCAGCGAAGTTAGGGCATAAGAGCAGGCACATGGGAGCCTGGAAGTGGCCAAGTTGAGACGTGACCCTCATGAGCTTCACGATATCTGCAGGCTACAAGTCAAAAAGGGTTCCCAGCTCCAGGCAGCACTCAAATCACCTGCATCTCTGCATCAATGGCGACTCAGCTCCAATGCCCCCCTCGGTGGCGACAGTCGAGAACATCTATAAAAGCAGCCTTCCCCCCGCTGTTGGGACTCTTTTCTTTCTTTCTTCTACATCCAAGTGCAAGGGTATTTTCCTGCTCTGTGAGGCGATGGGCCGAGAGAGGAATTTTGCTAGTTGCAAATTGTTCGCAGACCTCTCCTCACCAGCATGATCTGGTGAGGGAATCTTTGGAACCTATTTGTCTTTCATTGCGTTTGGTCCTTTCAGGACTGACGTGAAGAAGGAAGCCGACCATGATCATCATTGTCTCCTGTGAACATGAAAGCGCGCAAGGTGTTGCCGCCTGTGTACCCCCTGTTGTTAGCACGCGGGTCCAGATTTTGCGACGTCCGACGAGGGTGATTTAGGCTTCTGTGGGTTTTGGGCCGGATTAATGTGCTGTAGATTAATGAGATCGCATCGATTGATTTTCTTCATCAAAGTAAGGATACCGTTATTCCTCTCAACACCGCTGTCCGGTTTGCTTGTGCCCTTGACTGTCTAACTTGGTTACCACTGGAAGCCATCAGGAAAAGTTGATGGACGTTCTCGAAGAAGCTATTGGCAGAATGAAATGGTAGACATTGTAAGTAGAATAGAAGCTGTGATACAACGAACTACACCAGTGGCCAAAGCCTTGTCCGTGCCAGGACGGCATTTTGCCTTCCAAGCTATGATGGTCAACAAACATCTCGCGCATCTGACTTACAAGGACAAATTATCCATAGATCACCTAGAACGGGTCGCTTTCTTGGTGGCTTCGGACGGAGCGGTTGGTCTCCAACAAGAAGCATGTCCGAGCTGAGTTGCTGCAAGAACATGGTGTTCAGAACAAACTTTGCTTTTTGTCTTTCGACTTCATGCAGTTTTGACTCCTCAAAGCCTCAGACTTTCACTCTGCATTCAACTTTTGTTTCCCAACCATCACTTCCGGCACCTTGCCTCTGGGGAGTTGTTGGCATGAAATGCTTTAGAATTACGGCAAAAGGCTCATGTATCTCCATAGAGCTCCATGGAGACATTTTGGTTAACAAAATGGGCTGAGCGATAAACGAAGCGCTGGAATAGAAGGCTGGATGCGCTTCAGCTTGAGATCAGGAACCCAATTTGAGCGGAGGCATGCTTGGGGCTGTGAGTTACTGCCGCCCATGTGGTACGATCCGTCAGTCACCAAATCCGGCACCAAGGAGTGCAGTGATAGAGACAATCATAATTTTGGCTTTGTCGCGGGTTCAAACTTTACCAGTCATTGGTGCTTTAGTGCTTGGGTGCAGCTGTGGGGTGAAAGATGAGAGAAAGGGAGGATCAGAGCCGATTATGAATCGGGTACCCAGGGAGAGTTGAGTCGGAAAGGAACTACGTAAAAAGATTAAATTTTGACTTGAGGAAATGATGCGCAAGAATAGAAGCTGGGACACCTGCCCATGCCATCTGTTGAAGCCAAGTCCCTCTCTGCCCAGAACATGGAACCAAGCCTCCTCGGGCCCGAAGTAAGTTTCGTTGCATCAATACCTCAGTCATCACGACAATTTAGGTTATTCAAACATATTTTTCAGTTTCGCACTCTCTTATCAATGTTCTTCTTGTTCTGCCTTGTCGCAAGATTGTCGGTCACGTTGACATCTGAGTTGCCGTCCAGGACCCAGGTTGCCGTCAGTGTTCTCCATGATGCTTCAAATATCCCAACCACGAAATCTCAGTCCCCCCAAAACGGTTACGGTTCTCTTCACCATTTCAGTCACGTTGCTATAAACTATCTCTCCAACAGGGCCGGAAAGTCCAGCAAGGAAGCTCACCCACGACCACACAAATGGGAACGTGGAAGCATGTCTGCAACTCATCGTTGGCTGACCTATCCCGACATCCTTTGGCTATTTGTACGCCAACGTAGCCAGAATCAGACTGCCGCATCTGATCGCCCTCATGATTGCCTGATCTCAATGCCAAAAGCCGCGCGTGACCTTGTCACAAAGTACCCCGCCCCCAATCTTCCCCGCGTTCTTCAACCACAGCTTCAACCGAGGCATCCGCATTTCCACATTTTCAACTTGTAACTAATTCACTCTATTTTCTTTAGCCTCATCAGCTAGTAATCTCACGCTTCTGCTAACTCCCACAAGAGTCAAATGTCTAACCTTCTGCCCGAGTTCAGTCTGAAGGGGAAGGTCTGTGTCGTATCTGGTGGCGCCAGAGGACTGGGCCTTACTCAAGCTGAGGCTCTCTTAGAGGCCGGTGCAACTGGTGCGTCTCTGGTACCTTGCCAATCCTAGAGAATGGTACCAAGTACCGAGTACTGAGTTACTTTACACCTCCTAGTGCACATTATAGACAGGTTACCATTCCCCGGCGATGAGCCCGACTCGGCGTACTCGAAAGTCGCCGCTCGTGCAACTAACGAGTTGAATTCTTCCATCACTTACCACCGTTGCGATGTCAGGGATGTGGCCGCCCTCAACCAAATTTTCGAAACAATTGCCAACGATAAAGGCCGTCTCGACGGCCTCATTGCCGCTGCGGGCATTCAGAAGGAGACGCCGGCGCTTGACCACACCGTAGAAGACTTTGAGAACATCATCAGCATCAACCTGACGGGTGTCTTTGTAACAGCTCAGGCTGCTGCAAGACAAATGGTGCGGCTGAAGCAGCCGGGAAGTATCTGTCTGATTGCAAGCATGAGTGCCCACATCGCCAACAGGGGTTTACTAAGTCCGTAAGTGAGCGATGATAGCGTCCGTGCCATTAAAGCTAATAAACTACTCCCTAACTAGAGCATACAATCCTTCCAAAGCGGGCGTTGTACAGCTAGCTCGCAGTCTAGCAGCCGAATGGGGACAACACAACATCCGCATCAACACCCTGTCACCAGGATATATCCTGACGGACTTGCTTCAGAAGCTCTTTGAAGAGTTTCCAGAACGGAGAGAAAAGTGGTCGAGTGAGAATATGCTTAACCGTATCAGTCTCCCGGAGGAGTATCGAGGGGCCGCCGTATTTCTGTTGAGTGATGCAAGCAAGTTCATGACTGGTAGTGATCTGCGTATCGATGGAGGGCATGCTGCTTGGTAACGCGTCGAGATTTGACGGATCAGTTTCGACCGAACAGGTAATTCTTAGGGTAGAAATATTATCCTTTGTACATTGTGGATAACGAATTGAGCTCGTTCATGTCTAGCACCCCGAACTAATATTGTACATGCTCCTTGCAGTTTTGATCATATTATGAGTATCTATTAAGACACAAGCGATAGCCATGCTCCCCTTAAGCTGGGACTCTATAGTGCCTTCAAATCCAATACAAGATTGGGCGTGCCGCGGAAACCACTAGGCATAGTGTATGTAAAATTCCAGAACTCAAAGTCCCGGATCGGTTCACTACTGCCTCCATACTCACCGCCAAAGCTCAAGCTATAGTTCAAGTTGACATTACCAGAAACATTGACTTTTAAACCAGGCACATCACGCCATCCTGTGACAGTAGGTTTCTTGGTGAAAGTTCCAACAACCAAGGTGAAGAGCGAACTCGAATTCCCCCGAGGGTAGCTCAAACTCAGCTTTCCTGGGCCAACTTTGACGTCCAAAGCCGTTTCTGTAGGATAAAGCTGTTCGAACTCATGAGTAATTTGCCATGTATGCTTTTTGGACGGTTTTCCACTCACAGAGATGAATGAGATTTCACTTCCGGTGTTCCATTGAATGACGGCAGGGTTAAAGGCTTGCTGATTTTGACTGGGGCCTCCAAGCGATATCTCCTTGAATGATTCAGCGCCGATAGTAAGGTTTTCCGAGAGCCAACTCGAGATATTGCGGGGAACTGTGTCGAAGGGAGGATAATAGGTGCTGGCAGTAAAGTTGTGCTCTCCCTCGAAAGATCCGAGGCCCTTCAGCACCTTGACAGGAATAAGCTTCTTGTGACTCTCAGCGAGCACGGCAAATAAAGGTGCCCAAGCATAGTCTGCCATATGGGACATGACTTGAGGCTGCAGGTAGAATAGTCAGCACAAGAGTGTCAATCGTTGCGTGGCTCCCAAGCTTACCCTTTCAATGAGTGACGAGTTTTCCTTGCCGATGAAAGCCCAGAACCACAGCGCCATGAGACTAAGATATCGATTCATATCGTAGCCATAGGCGCGATCCCACGGGCCGGCCATATTCTTCATACCGGGGTGCCAGAGTTGTCCGACAGATTCCCAAGTATGCTTGATCATGCCAGGAGCTGACTTGGTCATGATCGAGTCCTTGGGAAGGTATTTACTCCACAAGATGAGACCGTAAAGCGACACACCCGTGTATGTGCCCGAGTTGAACTCGGAGAGAGTATTGGCACGGTCAAATAGGTCAATGATATCTTGAGCATATCGTTCGCCGCTCTTGGTCATGTTTTGCTCGTTGAGTCGTCGGCCAGTCCAGCCCGACATGAAAGCCCTCATGATAGCCTATTCAAAGACGAATTAGCGCGGCCCTGCTTCATCGATATGCATTACTGACAGGGTTGCTATAGGCAGGATACAGGTTATCCTTCTTGGGGTCCAGGTTGCCAAACCTGTACTCGTCACCCTTGGTGGCATTGTGGAGCGACTCAAGCATCAACTCTTGCGTGGTTTTACTAAGCAGATGTGGGAACTCCTCGAGGGCCATGATGAGGGTTGTGCCAACAAAACCACGCCAGTTGGGATCCCATGTGTTATAGATAGAAGCAGGATATGCCTCTGACCCGACGTCTGGCTCCGTGGGCGATTTCTGATAGGTGGCAAACCTTATACGGTCAGCATTGCTTTAATATCTAGACAAAATGTGGAGGTTACCATTCGTCAGCAGGCTCCTTGTACTGGCCATGGATCACGTTCTTGATGATCTTCTCGGCCTGGGCAGCGTCCTTGCCCTTGTTCCGGGCCAAAAGTCCAAAGGCATACCACACAGAGCTGCGCGTCTCGTGCCTAAGTGCTGCAGCGCCACTGAAATCGTAGAGATAACCAGCCTTTGCATCGTAGTAGGTATCCATCCATGCCATGCTCTCAGTAAAGAGCTCTTTGGCATTCTCGGACAAGGAGTCGGCGTACGACGACGCTGCAGCCCTTCCAGCAAGGGTCGCAACGCCCAGGGAGGCCAGAGCGTGGATACGCATGTTGCAAGACCTTGTCTACGAACGATTCACACGATGTAAACACAAAGTTTGGTGCAGGAAATAGATCACGAGAGACAACGTCGTATGGGACATATATAGGTGCCATTCTTTTCTTGGCATCGGCCTACAATCGAGGGGGTGGTGCAGGAATTCGCTCTACTCCGAGGTAAATGCACCAACGAGAACTATCGTGTTCCCCCGCTCTCCAGGTTTTCTCAGCAAGCTCGCGGAGAATGAACAAATGGAGCTTGGCAATCATCGGAGACTTGCTGGAAGAGGTCTGACCCCTGTCCTTAGCTCGTGTGGAGTCGTGCTTAGCTCAGAGATCAACATGTGATTTATCCATATTTGACAGTTGGGCCGGCTTAATTAAATGGGGTTTCGCTCGGATGGCTAGTCGGTCCGCTTGAATAGCCAATCATGGGAGATCAATGTCCAGAGTCGAGTCTGGGGATTTCGTCTCACCGACAGATGCAAACCATCTCTGCACAAGTTGGCGTTCATCCTGCATAAAGATGGTTGGCCTGTCATTTAAGTTGCATTATATGGCTTGACCTTGAATTAAGTGAAGACCATTCTGAGCAGTAATTTGGTGTGAAGGAGCTTGGGGCAGCTATCTCGCTTACGAGCGATAAGATACTTATTCACTCGCTGAGGTACCTAAGAGGCGGGAGCTTATCTGTCGGTATTGTAGGTATCTTTGTTATAACATATGTCTCTTAGAGCGTCGCTCTTATCGCTAGTTTCTTATTGGCTCGAATTACCTCCTCCTTGGAACTTGAATGGATTTCGAAGCATCAACAAATTGCACAAATGGAGACGAGTGCCCCCCCCTCCAATCAAACACGTGGGATATTCATGTCGGCTGTTGTTTTCACTGGGTAAGTTGACCATACAAGCACAACTTAGCATAAGACCTGGCCTGGGACTTAGCTGGGATCGATTCTTTTCCATTATCCCCAAAGCTGTAGGGTAAGTAAACCGTTGAGATGCTTCCTGAAAACTACCTAGGTATGGATGGAACACTGGGCCATATGCCTCAATTTTCGATTGTAGGAACCGTGTATCATTCACTCCTTGCGGTTCACGTTCTCTTGTTCTATTCCCATGCTCCTATCAACAGGCCAGAAAGCCTTTAATCTTGCTTGACTGATGGCGAAAGTCGCAGCCGAGTCAGGAGACGAGACTGCATATCTAGAGCAATCAAAGAAGCTGACCTCCAGATTAGCGAGTTCTTGGCGAGGGACGTATAATGACACTAACGAATGATTGCATAAGGTAGATACGCCCCAAACAACAAAGTTTGCTTGGACCTATGGCTGATAACGTCGGGACCAAGATGCCACATATCGTTACACACTATAGCCGTGCAAAGACCCGTCACAATGCCGTAAACAATAGCTGCAAGCTCTCCAGCACCGGAGAGTCGCTGCTTCGACAGCAATGCACGAGTCAGATATAAGGCTAGAGGGAATTGGACGATGAGCTCAACATAGACGAGGAAATCGAAAAAGTGCCCAGGAGCGTCGAGGTTGTAGTATGGATCAGCCATAGTGGTGATATACCACTGACGATAGGCAACGAGAAAGTGAAGTGGCGACCCAGAAGGTTGACAGAGGGACTCGGGATAAAATGGGACAAAGTCAACGCCTACCCTTTGTCAGCTGCAGGCACAATACAGGCGACGACGGACTGACCTAGCATAGCACTCAAATGCATGACTACTACGAGAAAGTAGAAATAATCGCGCGAAGGCTTATTGGACGCCATTGTGACGATGTTACTGTAATGGTTAAGATGAGTAAGTGTAGAATAGGGAAGAAGGATGATGGTCAAGAAATGGACGGAAGAGATGAAGGAAGAGCGGGGTGTCACTCAATAGATTGAAGTAGCCCTAAGCCAAGTCGTGAACCAGTCTGCGCATGGCGTTAGTGCGCTATCAGGTGATAACCGAAATGAAGAATATGTCTGATACCGGCTTAGCATTCAGTGGGCTGAAAGCTAGTGCTGACATCGGTGGTACAATCATTTCCACCAGAACAGCGTGACATGATTGGCCTGAATTTCGACACACAACTACGAGAATGATGTAGAAGGGGTTGAGGTTATAAAAGATATTTTCATTTATTTACTGTGAGTAATCAAGGAATTGCAGTTATTTGCGTCGTGTTTGCACGGATACTATCGAGTTTCCAATGACGTTGCGTCATTACTCACGCCCATGTCCAAGGAGTCGTGTAACCAGGAGGTTTACGGGTTCCACCGGCGATAGATTGTAAATTGTTGTTGCATTCTTTCCCTTTGACCAGGCGTGAACTCATTCGTGCTGTTGAGCTATTAGGACCAGGATTCAAGTAGTAACTCTCACGGGCCACAAAAATGTCACGTACCAAGAGTCATCAGAGTAATCCATATAATTGTGGATTGGATCTTCTCCAGGGGAGCCAGGGCAAGAATCTCTCCCGATGGGACACCCGCTTGAGCCACCGGACTGTGCTGGTGTATCGCTAACTTGGTCATTGATAGACTCGCAAAGGCGGCCGTGAAACGTGTGGAGGAGACCGAGCCAGTGACCAACTTCATGAATTGCCACATGCCCCTTGCGTGGCTCGTTGGTACTATCCTGCTCTTGGGCAGGCATACCTGGCATGGTGTTTGCGTTGAGGATACAGCCATCCAACCAGTAGTTGTCATAGTTAGGATCTGAGGATGCCGGTGTCGGGAGGTTGCATTGTCCACCAAGCCCCGGAATGAGATCGCTGAAGAAGTACACGTTGAGCGAGTCGTAGCCGCCTCGTCGATTAGCTCTCATGAAGGCTACGTAGGCGTCGTAGTCATCAATTGTGCCGCCTTCGCCGTAGAAACCCTTGCCCACGGTATCATCTACGATACGCGATGTGTTGACGAGTTCAAACTCAAACCCATGCGGGAGAAAGGCACGACGCAGCGTGTCAAACTGTCATTTGTGAGCGAACTGCATCGAGCGACGGTCATTCATGTACTGACTTGGGTATCTAGAGTTTTGTCACTGATCAAGTTCTCATTTGCATGAGTGCTGCCCACGTGAAAATAGACGTCGATCAGATGCGTCTGGTTACTTTGCTTTTGTGCAAGAGCTTGAATCTGTTGGTCTGGTACGACATGGTCGTTCTCATTTCCACAGAAGTTGAGAGCGTGGGATAAGGTCAGTGTTGACGCAAACAGTGCTTGTCTAGCTAAAGCGTTGAGCTGCATGGTGGTGCCAATTTCACAATAATCAACGATCGATCCTGCTTTACAGCTTCAGCGGAGAGTCCAGGGCCGAGTCACGATAATCTCTGTCCTTTATACCTCAGTCAAAGTCTCAGTGAGGGTAGAATATCTTGACGTTGCAATGCTTGAAATACGAGATGTCTTTTAGAGTTGCATTGCTGGCAACCCGACCTGCCTGATTCGGCGCTATCTCCTCGCAATTCTTCTTGGCTTTCCTACTACTGCCACAGTATCCGTGCTGTGATCCGAGCTGCCCCAATTGACTTGGCTCCGTCCGGCAAAGATCGTCAATGTCGCAAGGTCTATGCATAGATACGAGATCAGTATTCAAGTCGTCACTACACCGACATGGGTGATCACATTAACGATATCGCTCTTCCTAAGCCCATCATCCCCCTTGTCTCTAGTTTTTAGTGCCATGCGCTAGCAATCGATCCTATCTGTTTGTATCTTTAAATGTTGTCCATCGCATGATTTCATTTATCTGCCGTGAAGTAAACTTGTATTTATGTGCCGATGTTGAGACACTTTTCCTGACTAGGCGGCCACTCTTGTGCCCTCGAATTTCTCACCGCTCCATGGCACATAGTTCGAGAAAGACACGTCAAGTGCGGCGCATGATTCGTTAGTGATCAAAGAAATTTTCTAAACGATGTCCCGTCTGTCAACCGGTGATTTAGTAAATATCGAAAACAGAGCGATACTTGAACAAGGGAATTAGTTGAACACATATCCCATTAGAATGTTGGAAGATTAAGGGACTGGATGTGTAACCTATCCATGTTTAAGACCTGCAGTACAATATCAAATGCATACTAAAAGTACATGAACTCATGCCATAATTCTTGTCATGCGTGTGAGTAAAAGTCATAGTCACGGGCTGATGTGGTGACTCTTAGGGGCTAATCGGTATTATGTATCTACAACCGGCGTGCATCGTACTCTTCCAGATTAGAAGAATATGGTAGTTTGCTGAAAATGCATTCCTATATCAAGACTTACGTTCATTGGAAATATGAGGGTAGCCGTGAGCAAGTTCATAGCTTGCCGACGGGAGGATAATCACTCTTCCGCCTCCTCCGCTTCCTATCAGGTATTAGTAATACAAAGCGATGGTAAAAGGCAATATGATTGGTTGATGTTTCCGAAGTCAATTCCACTTTTGGGAGATTGCCTCGGGTTGGTATTTCCGAAAGTTGACGTCATGATCCCGTGGTTGACGTCTGGGATGTAGAAATAGCTGAGGGTTGCTGTTTTGCGCTCCTCTTCGACCTTGACTATACTGCCTAACAAAGGGGAAACAGCTAATACAATGCCAGGAAAGAAAGTATTCATGTTCGTAAGCCCCCGTCAGTTGGCCATTTAGCCATACTCATTGATCGTACAGCACTGGAGCCACCGGCTACATCGGCGGGGACGCCTTTCACGCCTTGCACGAAGCAGAGCCCACATGGGAGTTCTCTGTCCTTGTTAGGACCGAAGAGAAGGGACAGCAAATCCAGGCCAAATATCCAGACACCAAGTTGATTGTTGGCTCCTTGGATGACTCTCAACTGATCGAAAAGGCCGCTGCTGAAGCAGACATTGTAATCCGTGGGTTTAACCTCTACTGGTCTAGATGGAGCCTGAACCAAGGTATCGCTGACCCAAGTTTTATAGATACCGCCGATAGCTCGGATCATCCAGGTGCAGCCCGATCCATAGGCGCGGGCTTGCAATCAACCCATTCTAGGTCCAATCCGGGTTATTGGATTCACATCAGCGGCACCGGCATTCTTTGTTGGTACGACATGGACAACAAGCGTTATGGCGAAGCTCCTCTCCCAGATCAAGCGTATGATGACTTGGAAGGTATCGAAAAAGTCACATCCCTACCTGATACCGCCTTCCACCGTGATGTCGACAAGATCGTGTTGGACGAAGCAGCCAAGGACCCCGACGCCGTCAAAGTTGCTATCGTCTGTCCCCCGACCATATATGGCTGTGGGCGAGGTCCTGTAAGCCAGAGAAGTCGACAAATCCCCGGGCTCGTTTCTACTACTTTGGAAAAGGGTTTCGGGCCCATCATTGGCTCTGGCGAGACTGAGTGGGATAATGTCAACGTCCATGACCTCTCTAGTCTCATTGTTCTGCTGTCACAACAGGCAGCCTCAACAGGAAACAAAGAGTCTGAAGGAGAGATCTGGGGTCCAAAGGGGTATCATTTTGCCGAGAATGGCACGCACAAGTGGAGCGATATTGCCAAAATTGCGGCCGAAGAAGCACACAAGCAGGGCTTCATCGACCATGCTGATACGAAGAAGTTGGCCGTTGACGAGGCGAAGGAGAAACTTGGCTTTCAGGCACTGTCGTGGGGCTTGAACAGTAAAGGAAAAGCAGAGCGAGCGCGCAAATATCTGGGTTGGAACCCGAGCAGCCCAAGCTTAGAGTCTGTGATTCCCGAGATGGTGCGAATCGAGGCAGCATGCTTGGGTTTGGCCGCGAAGTAGTTATTTCACAACGGTCAATCCTCAGGAGCCTGATACTTTAATCACTCACGCTAGGGTTCGTAGAAGATTGTGTGCTTGCGTACATTTGAATCAATACTTTTGTTCGAAGTGCGATGATAGTCTCAAATTTATAGCCAAGCCACCCTAACATTGATGTCGTCGGTCGCAGTCAGGGGCTGTCTCGAGGGACTCGTAGAGATAGTGACCACATTAGTAGACGATGGTGTAAACTAGAAGGTCCCATCGGGATCGAAAGAATGCTAGTTATCGCCCTAATAGCGGATGGTCGTGACGCTGTTGTTCCCTTTTCAGTATATCTGCAAAGTAAGGCTGCGCGCGTCCAACGCAATCAAGAACTGCAAGAATGAATCGATATCGACGTATTTCGTGTACTGTGAAGGTCGTAACTATGGCGTGTACTGTATCTGATCGTGTCCCAGGAACGACCAACCGCGGGATGAGGTATCCAGTCCATCCTCCTGCGAGAACCTAACTAGCTCTTGGCGATAGCCGGATGTAGAGGTCCGGCTTTTGCCAGAGGGTAAACGCCTCATTCTGTTGCAACCAGTCTCGGCTTTTGGGGTCCAGCTCCAAGTCAAAGTTCCAGACCACACGTGCCAGTATCAGCCGCATCTCGGCGTAAGCAAGGCTATGATAGGATACATGTTAGTAAGTCGTCCCCTAATTGAAGTGTGTCGAATGCACCACTCACTTCTTTCCAAGGCAATTCCGGGGACCAAATGAAAATGGCTGAAATGCTTCCTTTCGGTCATTGTTAAAACGAGGCTCATCAAGCCACCTTTCAGGGATAAAAGACTCCGGAAGCAAAAAGTTGTCCGGGCTGTGATTCATTGGCCATTGCCAGATGCCGAGGATTGTCTTCAAATCGTTAGAAATGAGATACCGATGCATAGGTAGGTACTAAACATACGCCTGGAGCAACATAGTGCCCACAAATAGTATCTCCTCCAGCCGGCGCCTTGCGAGGTATGGCGGTAGGCACAGCCGGGAAGAAACGAAGGGCTTCATTCAAGACAGCCAGCATATAACTCAGTTTCTGAACGCTGATAAGGTCAATCTCCTCCTCACTATTGAAGCTAGACCTGACTTCCTTGGCCAACTTTTTCATCACCGGCTGGTGGGTGGAGAGGAGATAGGTTACTGCTGACAGTGTAGTGGCGGTCGTCTCGGAGCCAGCGATGATCAGAAGGCTGGAGTTGTCGATGATCTCAGGGTATGACAGTTTCTGTTGGTAATTCTTAGCGTTTGACATCATCCAGATGAATCATACCCACCAGGTTCTCTTTAGTGTTGACCATGGAGGCCATAAAGTCATGTCTTGTGTCCTCGGTGGCTAGACGCCTGCCAACCTTCTCCTTGGTCAACTCAATATGGGCACGAAACTTTCTGGCTGTCTCTTTAGAGACAAGCATTTTGATCATGAATTCGCTGAAGGGATACTTCCTCAAAACATTATTGAAGGCGTTTGCGCGAATTCTATCAAAAATGAGCGACACCCAAGCGTGATAAGTCGAGTCCTTCAGGCATCCAAAAGGTTCTCCAAAGGCAAGGTCTCCAATTATGTCAAAAGTGGTCCAGTTGTACCACGATGTCATCTCGACGGGCTGGCGTCCCTCTGCGGAGACCTCGTGTAACCGTTGAATCAGGAGCGAGACGTAGTCCTGAATAAGTGGTTGTTGAGCGACCATGGCCTGGGCAGAGAATCCATGAGACAGCACCCTTCGCATGCGGCCATGATCTTGGCGGCTAGCACTGATAACGCTGTATTTCTGCGTCTTCCAGAAATCGAGATCTTTTCCGTTTTCCTCCTGGCCTCGTTTCCGATGACCCATGACTGCATTCCATGCATCCGGGTTGATAAACGAAAGCTCATTAGGAGCGAGTCGAACTACCTCTCCGTACTGTTGATGTAGCTGCAGGACCTTCTGGTGCGACTTGCCAGATAATACGGCCAGGGAGTGAGGAATGCGAGACGCTGCCCAGAGCCGAGGGCCGGGATAATTTCGTAGCGGGTGAAGAAAAAGGTTGTAAAGAGTGAGCGCAATCACATAGCAAATACCCTTCACATTAAAGTCAGCTATTACCATGTTGTGACTGGGGCCAGGACTCGCATTATGCTATAACCTACCGCAACGCACAGAAGTGCTAAGAATTGAAGGAAATGCCCCAAGAGGCTAGACAAACGTAAAAGAAGTAGGGCCATATTGCGAGGTACACCGACAAGACACGGAATCTTGGAACTAGATGTTGAGTTTGCCCCGGACTATGTCAGACATTTTGATCTCTTGACTAGCCGCATAAAATGCAGACTACCCACCTATTTAAACAAAGGAGGAGTTCTCGGAACTATCTCATGACCGTCTCTTTCTTTGAAAATTTCGGACATTTCACCACGTACCGACAATAAGTGATAATCCCGAAACATGATTGTCCACTTAGTGGAGAAGTCGGTCAACCGACCTCGGCACGCTGTGGGTCATATGCAGTCGTAGTCTTCCATGGGACCTTGGTGTTGCGACCATGTTGCAGATCAGGACTTTTGTGTCTCATTAGACCAAGAGAGGTGCACAACGATCGTTTCCAAATACGCCACGCTGCAGTAGTCTTGCCTCGATACAACTAGACGGATAAATCGGATCAAAAACAGCCATGCATGTGTATTAAGAGATAGCTTCTCTCGCTTGTGTCTGCGTCTTCCCTCCAGTTTCACTTGGTGGGTGCAACGCAGTTATCCCTGTGAGCGATCAGAAGTCCCATTCCGCATTGGTCTGAACGACGGCAAAAATACGTAACCGTTTGAACGGTAACAAGTATGTCCATGGAAGTTAGTTGTCTGAATCCACTCAATCAGCGGCCTACAGTAAGAGGCAATCTTTGCCCTGGAATGTGTGAGGCGCCAAGGTTTGGCAGAGCTTCAGCCGCTGTCAAGATGAGTATATGCAAGTCAAGACTTCTATAGATCTCCATGCCTAGAAGATAATGTATCGACTGATAAACAAAGCAATTACTTAACTAAGACTATGAGCTTTTAATAGTTATATTGGTCTATATCGGACATCGTTTGCTAGGGATGTGGATTGTAGCATGATGGAATACGTTGTTACTTTGAGCAACAGTACCAAGAGTGAGGATTTCACATTGGCCAGAACAAGCCTTATTCGCTGCCGTCAAGTTCCTGAACCTGATCTCCACTAAGCGGGCTCAGGTATAGCTCAAAACACATGCAAAACCAGACATAGCGGCTGCATGAATGTCACATCAAGACTGGAGGCCCTCCAATGAGAAAAGGTCGATTACTTCTACTGTATTGAGAACTTTACGTCATCTAGCGTGCGGTGTGGAGATGTATGTCTCGGAAATCTAGTATTCGGGATTTCGGGTGGTGTGGCGGTCTGATAATGCCGCGGACTTTTCTCCGGGATTATTCTTACTGAAACGACTGGTGTTATTACCGGTATATTGCGGTTGATGTGATCTTCTCATCGTGCTACCTGATTCATCAGATTCTGTTTTCTATGCGTTATGCCTAATATCTAAAGTTCTAACCTAAATACTTCGTCGCCCACCAAACAACTCGTGACGCGTCTAGGTTCACCTTCCGCTTCTATGTGCTGTGTACATGATTGACTTTCGAGAGGCCGGCGCATAATGTCTGTTGCAAAGTGCTCACTTCTTGAACAGTGTTCTGATCATGCGGAGGATAGGTATGTGCAGAAGTCTTAGAGCCGAATACCTAGCCCAGGGAAGCCAGTGAATGACGTGCACTCATGGATTCCTTGACATCAATAGAATCCGGTTTGACTGTGCGGCTTTCTATATGATCACTGCTACAATCAGCGAGAGGACTGAGCGCAATTCGCAGATTAATGTCTCGGAAGTTTTGACAGTACGCACAAATGTGAGGTCGTGAAGAGCATTGACTAGCCAGCAGCCCCCGTCTACACACGTCTATCTATCCAAAGACAATGATTGGTATGGGTTTCTTGCTAGTCGGACACAAGGCTCCCTGAAGAAGCCCTTTTACTAGTGATATTGCTTCGATTGAGCTACCATCAGCGCTGGTTTTAACTTGCCATAGTTGCCCTATAGGCTATACGCCAGTTTGTGATCATGCACCCATGCATGGCAGTAATTGCGACAACGACTTTTGAGTTTATTCTGGTAGTGCAACTGTAATCAATTAACTACTAAAGAGCCAATAACCCTGGGTCGGCGAGTCAGTGAGGGACTTCTCTGCCTAATGCAAGCTACAGGAGGTTGCAAACTCAGTACCTGTGGCCAACTTGGAGGCTTCCTACATGAACTGTGTAAAAACTGGGCTCGAACTGATATTAGAATTGAGAACGGCTACGCCGATGCATTGTCTCAGATTTTGACTATTGCAAGAAAATAACACCCAAAAAAAGGAGAAGAAAAAGCGAACGATGTATACAAATTCAGACTGGATTCAGCGCCCAGGTCCAACTCATGCAGAGTCAGCAATGGCGCATGAGCCAAGCTGCCTACACGAGACTTGCGGCTTAGGCGTCACGATGAATCATAATGCGAGCACACTACGATCTTTGTGGGGCAAAATGCTACGTAGGATCGTGTTGGTACTTCATGTATGCCTATTGTGCCCTGTTCTAAGCAACGGAGGACTCGACCTGCATGGGCTGAGCCCATTAGCTGTGGCGTGATTGTCAGCCACACAGTGAGAATCTGGAAAGAGTTGCGAGGACTTGTTCTAGACCACCGTCGATGGCCCCAAGTGCTTGCAGCTACTCGGTACGAATAGTATGATGTCTGTTCACGTAGGAAGCGCGTGTCGGGCATTGTAACAAGGTGGGCGACGGATGAGCGACATGGACTAAATTTAGACAACACAACACGAGTCCTCGGACGATTGTAAACTTGAATTGATGATTAAATCACCGATATGTCGAATATAAAGGTCCGATGTCTCACTTATAATTCGGGGCTTCATTCATCAGCCTCAACTCAGCAAAAGATTCAATCACCTCTGTCAAGTCGATACCCACAATCGCAGCAGCCACCTCCCATCCAACTACTACACTTTTTATATATAATTATGCATTTCACAAACCTCTTCGCTACCGCCATTGCCATTGCTACCACAGCGACTGCCACTCCTGTCGACCTGGAAGCTCGCAACTCTCTTCAGCCGTACCCCCTCGTCAACCTCGCCGCCGTCATCGGCACGGACCTGAGATTCCAAAAGAAGAAGGATGTCTTCGTCGAGTTTGGCAAGCTCACATACATCGACCATCTCTCCATCACTGAGCTGCGCGTCAAAAATGTCTTCATGGGTCGCAGTGGTGTGCCCAAGCCCAAGATCGACAACGTTGTCTGCCAGCGCTATCTCAACGAGTTTGGTACCGTTACTGGCAGCGAGAGGTTTACCAAGAAGAAGCCGGCTCTAATCGACACAAACGAAATTCCTTTCAGATGGGTGCTCTGTTATGTTGTTAAGAACTCCTAGTTGATAGTATAGCATTGTTTGGGCTATTAAGACTACACATATGTGCTTTCTCTGGTGTCGGACCTTATTTGTGTAAATGTGAGTTGATTGTTTATTCGGTATCCCATAATATATACAATTCTCAAGTTGCAAGAAATCACAAACTACCCAAACTGAAGGTCTTGAATTTTCTCAATTGATTTTATGCATTTGTGGTCGTACTAACGAGGAGGCGTGCATAGTGTGAAATATCATATCATTGATTGTATCGGATATTTCTCTGCGCCATATAATTTTGGTATTCAAGAACACACGCTGGGCAATTGATCCATGAAACAACCTCCCGGCGTGAGCCTTCTGTGCAGTTGTTTTCGGGACAGCGCTCCATGCCCCTGGTCCTCGCCACCCTGCATCGTCGAATGTTCCACTCTGCTCCAACTCCAACCCCACAACGCTCGCAAACCAAAGTGACATCGATGAGGTGGCACATTGTGAAGTAGGCCCACGAGTAGAAAGCCGGTTTGGTGTGAATGTGCTAGAAGTCTCGAATATGCTGAGATATGCGGTACCGTTTCGTCTCCAGGAAATATTCTTGGTCCAATTTAGATCTTGATAGAAAAGTAGATTTCTAGGAAAGCAGATTTCTAAGTTGTATGACCTGTATTTTATACTAGTGAGTGAGCAGTGATTCATTCAAATCATAGCAGGTCCTATGCGATTCCAGAACAGTGGTTGTGGGTTGAATTAGGTACTCGCAGTGATTCTCGTTACGGCTCACGCTGGAACTTCAATCAATAAGCTTGCAATGGAGAACCCATTCAGTACCATGATACAAGGCCACGGGCCAGCAACATCTCGCAATTCCATCCCGAACCATCTCAATTACATGGCGGTACATCACTACCCAATCGGTGTCTGAGGCTTTCCTAATCTTGATAGCCCCTAATGCCTTTATTAAACAAAATTTTATAGCTAAAAAGATTATCTGGTAAGTAGGTTTATATCAATATTTATACTCGTGCCAAGTGGTATCAAACATCCAATCATGGCCTATATCGACCATGACTCTCAGACTGTCTTGATGGAAGTCAGACGATGATGCAAGAGTCGCTAGGAAGTGAAATGCTATGCCATGGGTTCGGTTAGTCACTTGGGTCATCGTCTCGTCTCGTCCCGACCACCAACTCAGATGCACGTTGAACAATCCCTGCCATAGTTATTTGTTACTAAGCCGGGTGCTCAGCCACAGTTTCAAACTCTTGATCCTACATCTACCAACGTGGCTTGAGTCTGACCATCACTCCTCACACAACCATGCTTCTCACACAGCAAGAATCGGACGTACTCAATCATTACGCCCAAGAGGTTCAACAAGGGCCAGGAAAATTTGGTCCGTCCCCTTATGCAAACATCATGGTGTGCTGTACTCGCGGTGTGAATGCGGCAGATATTATTCGGCGAGTGAGCTGCGGATCCCGCTTCATGGACCACATATGGCTAGGTCAGCTGATACTTGCTATGCCAGTTCCTCTCTCCTGACTCTGAGCTTACTCACGACGATGCTGAAGTCTTTGATAAGTAGGCCATTGATCTTTGTTGACCCTGACCTGCGTTGACTTACTTAAAAATTATAGGAGGCCCCGTTCTAAAAGGTTCAAGGTCCATGAAGCATACCTTGATCTCGAACTAGAACGCATGTCCATTGAAGATCGCTATCATGACCCAACCACAATGATTGCGAATCTAGCCGATGCCTTTATCTTATTATACGACGATACAGATCGTCAGAGCTTTGAGGCATTGTACAACTTTAACGACATGATGTCCCGTTTTCCTGTCCAATCGCTATCCGAATCATCACGGGGAGATCGCAAAGCCCTCATCTTGAATAAGACAGGTGCACTAATAAAGTGGATTTGGTGGCGGCTACTTAGGAAGGCAAGGCACGGTTCTTCTGAACAACAGTCGGCTTCAAGTGTCTCGCAGCCTGACGAGCCAGCGATTGATACTACTGAGATGGACCCTGGACCGATACCAAAATTGGTCGTCGCCAATCACTCTCCGACAGGGCCAAGTCTTGTTTCACGAGAAGAGGGCGAACAGTTTGCAAGACAACTCTCGACACCCTTTTGTATGATTTCCGCGAGCATTCCGAACTGGGGCGATAGTCAACTTCTGGAGCAGTTGTTACTACCAAGGCTGATGTATCGGCGCGCTTGTGGAAAAGAAAAGGCGAAGCCCATTGGGAACATACTTCGGCCTTCATTTTCCACGTGGACCCGAGTTGATCCTTCGGACGGGGGCCATTTGGAAGCTGGTGCCAAAGGTAGCTAAGTGTCTGTAGAATAGCAAGCTGTCTTTTTCGATCTTTTGCTTTCGAGGTCAAGTATTAATTTTGAAGTCAGAGGCATTAAGTGAGTCACCGGCTGACCTTGCGCCAGCTGGGTATGCGGATCCTGGAAACAAAAGAATGTCACGTTGCCGCGCGCGACAAGTCTTGGCTCTCTTAGTTCGATACAAGAAAAACTGAGTCACAGTGAAATGGCCGAGTCTGGACCGACCATCTATCCACCACTGTAACAAGCAAGGATGCTGATTTGACCAGTTCTAAAATTATAACTCGGGAATACCGGTTTAAGACGCCGTTGGGGGGAATACTACTTCATTCTTCTCCTTCGGGTTTGGCTTCGAGCACAAATCCAAGATAGGAAACCCCCGAATGGTAGTTAACGAAGGTTGCCAAAACCACCTAAGGGCTTATTTAAATGCTGGCATGGCTCCGTTTTCTCCAAAACAATGGTCTAAATCTCTTGAACTAAACTTTTGCTTACTTATAGCAGCTCAATGATGGCCCTTCGACTTGCAGCTGTTGCAGCTGCATTTGGGCCTCTGCTCACGCTTGTCCCGCAGCCTGTTGAAGCATTGCTTTGGCCTTTTGGTGGATATGCCAGACCCTCTGGTGCTGTGGGAATTGCTGCGAATGGCTCTACTTGGTTGGATGCCGTCGCCAAATCTAATGCGTCGGGTAGCGTGTCTTTCAAGGGATACGACGTGTCCAAGCCCTGGCCTGGCAAGCCAGTGGATGGCTGGACCATTTCAGCTACTGGGGTGGATTTGTCCAAGGGCCCTGATTTCAGTCACGGTTATCTACCTCAGGCCTACTACCAACCAACGATAGGCGACGATGTTCGCGTCATCGCTCCAGAGTCTCTTTACACAACAAAGTCAAATCTGAGTGAGCGTGGCCGACCGGTTGTTGAGGTACACAGTTCATGGGTGTTCTGTGCCTGGCTGTGGTTTCTTCCGTCTTATGGAAATGCCTCCACGGCGAACAATCCCAAGAACCTAGAGGCTAAAGCTGACGGATCTTGCTCTCCATGGTTGTCAGATGACTGCATCAAGGCTCTCGAGAAGCAGGCCTCGACGTCGTATTCCATGAACTATGAGCCTCGGGGCGTGTACGGGTCTCGCCACCGATGTGGCGACATTGACATTCCCGAGGAATGTTCGGTTCCATATCTCAACGACGGTCAACCATTACTTGATGGTGGGTTTCAAAAAGTTCCAACAGAAAAGACGCTAACCGAGATACTGCTTAGACTGGGGCATCCCCCTGGCGTACCTCAACGGGTCAACAACGTGGCAAGACGGATACAACCTCGACGACAACCAGACGATTGAGGATCAGCATGATATGTGGAAGACGATAACGGAAAGTTACCGGCCTGTTTTGACCATGTTTGGCCACTACAACGAAGACCCTGACGCAGAGGTGGATCCTGGGTTCGCAAAGTTGAGTTGTGTCAAGGCCTCCAACGGATCGGCCGCGTATAGTAGCGGGTCTAATGCTGGAGCTGATGCTGGAGCTGATGCTAGTGATGATGTTAATGATGAGAAGGCTGATGAAGGTGCCGCAGCGACGTTGCACACAGTGGCCCCAACGATTATAGCATGCTTGCTGTTGTTAATAGGCTGGTTGATGTAATTGATTCTGATTCATTAATCGCTTCTTAGTATTAGCCTTTAATTGTTATGATAAATTCTCCCACTAAAGGCAGAGAGGCCAGCTATAATGACGACAGACTGTGAAGGAGAGTCGCTCCAAAGTGGCCAAGGACCTTAATGACCGACCCACTCGCCTCGAATTTTGCTAACCCACATTCGATTCTTGTTAGTGAAGAAGGTTTAATGATGTTATTACAAGTGTCGTTTCACTGCATGGAGCAAGCCTGTTGTGGGTATCCTCAACTGAGATTATTAGCCCTCTACCTCTATCGCTCGTGAAGCTAGCACGACGGTACCCCAAAAGTTGCAGACAGCAACGAATCCGGCATTAGTGCGCCGCTGCCGAGCCTCAGGGTGTGTGATAAACTTACTTTCATGTTCAACGTAGACATGTATGAGAGAACCAATCAAGGTTTTGCAATGCTTCTGAGCTCAAGCATGCTGCAACCCATCAACCTTCATTCGTTAAGAGGCAACGTCTCCAGTTCGTCTCGCTATGGCATATATTTTGTTTCTCAAAAGGCAGCTCCATAGCCCTACCCACAGCAAGCGCAGTTTCTCAACCTCTTTGTTCACACGTCTTGCCGCCAACCGCCTTTCGTCAATATGACACCCGCCCCGAGCAAGCGCCGCATAGAGCTCTTCAACCCTGCGTCTGGAGTAACCGGTGACTTCTCCCAATTTTCACAACTCCCTGCTGAGCTCCGGCGTATGGTGTGGGAACAAGAACTCTGCCATGAACGTTTTCTCCGAGTCGATCTTCAAACTACTACTCCCACCCGCAGGATCAACAGGATCTACAATGTGGTGTTGGAGGGGCTCCAGACAATAAGCAAGCTATTACATGTCTGCTCTGAGTCACGGTATCTTGCTTTGGACTTTTATCGAGTCCGTGTACCCTGCAAATACCATCATCGCAGTCGAACACGGAATGGAACGTTTTATTTTAATCCTGAGCTGGATACGGTGGCAATCACTGGGACCGAACATCTCGCCGACTTTGCTCATCAGCTCTGGAGTCACGATAAACAACATGTCGGTCTCATCAACGTGGCGCTCAATCCGAGCACCAGCAACGAGCTTTGGTCGCGTAGGGATAGGCTACGAGGTCGGCCACCATCACACGTGCCCGTCCTGAAGCAAGTAATTTCCAGATTCGAACGAGTCATCTTCACGTGCGACGGCGGAAGAGAGGGCAAATTTCTGGGTCCTACCAGGGCGCGACGGACATCTGCTTTGGAGCATCATGGTGTGCACCGTTCTCTCCCGATTATGGCTGCCATCCCTAGGTTCGACCGATTGCTACAGGACCCTAGACCTTTAGAGAGGCTGCAAAAAGATATTGACTTCAGTTCCTATCGATCCCGAATGGGGTTTCAAGGCTGGCTTCACCTGCTCAATGCATGGGGGGTGCAGTTTAACCATCAAGTCGACTACCACCTTATGGTCACATACGTAGGCTGCGAGACCAAAATAAACAGTAGAGATGAGGCTCTAAGATGGGTCCGAGGAGAAAACAAGCTGTGGAAATCGGCTTTTCGACGGAAACAGAGAAAGGGGGACGAGGGACAACAGGCGGTTGCGGAAGAACCGGAGCAGGTGCCTCAACCCGTCATAGGGTTCTGGTTATTTTCAATGAATGCCCTGCCTCCCTTATCTTCGCTACGTTTGGCACAGTCTTGGAGACGGTCTTGGCCGGAGACAAACACAATCGATATGTCCAAGTCTAGGCCTCAATTGTGTTTGATGCACTTGCCATAGCTCGCCTCATGACGGCGACCAAGGATGCAGACAACCCGAGCCCATGTCACGGATAGGACCTGAGCGTATTACGCGAGAATCAATATGAAACATGCCGCAAGATGCCGGCCTTCGCTCTCAACATTCATCTAGGTCTGTGAACTGTGCACATCAGTGTCGATTGGGGTCACTTCAAGTTGTATTTGTTGTCTCTATTTTCCTGTCTGCAAGAATTCTTCAATAATATAGATACGTGCCAGGTAGGTCAAGATGTGACTCATTTGAATTGATAACTACTCCATCTTCCCCGTTCGGAAGATGAACCTCCGCTGTATGTTTCACTATTGCGTTCGATAGTCACAAGCCCTCACGTCATACTCGCCGTTCGAGATCTGGGCCGATATGCACTGTCCCGCCCAGAGTGTATGTGATGACCTGACATGTTACGGACTCAATTGGATAGGTTTTAACTTGACATCACACCGCCATAAATTCGTTTCCCCGACAATTGTGATAAACGATCGTGAATCTCTTTTCGCGCGGGGATTGAATCCGATGACGGTCGTAACCCTCGCTAATTCACGCAAACCTGTGAGAATCAGTTGCTAGGTGCAGGATTCTACGCCATATTCATTATAGTAAATCTACAATAAAAATGCTCCAGACTTGTTCTGTACATAAACAGGATGGCTTCTGGTCATATTTCAGCCGTTATATGTAAAGCACTTTAGTTCACAAATTGGCAGGAATGTGGAGGAAACGGCGAGGCGTGGGAGCCACTGCTATCACAATGTTCCCCCTCAACGCATGCCAGTCAAACCGCAGCGTCACCAATGGCACCTGTTTCAAATGTCAAGCAGTCTACCGGTTTGTAAAGTGAATTTGATAGGTCATGAGTGGAAGCTGAGATGAATGTGGCTGGCTGAGCCAACCCAAAAGGAGCATCCTGCATGATCGACAACGGGAGCGACTGGACTCAAATCCGGGGTAAATGGCCCGGCCAACTTTCTTGTGGTTGATAAAAGGAAGAATAGTAGGTAGTTGGCAACTAGACTGTTGTGTTAACTATTTCTTAGAACAGAAATCAAGAAATTTGACAGCTCGAAGTATGGGAATCAATGAGACTCTTTTTGGTGCCCAGCGCGGCCTGCCCCTCCCAGCCTCCTTTGGTCAAGTCTTGACTATCCACCTCAAAAGCCACGATGATGAGGCGAAGAAGTCCATGCTCGACATCATACGCGACCTGGCAGATGAAATCACCAGCAATTACCCTAAGTGCGGCCTTGTGGCCGCGTTTTGCCCTCAACTTTGGGGTTCGTGGAATGGGCGGGAGATACCCATTCACACCGAGATTCTCGACCGCAATATCAAGTTTCGCAATACTGGCGGCGACGTCCTTCTCTTCGTCAAGGCCCCCTCAAAGGAGTTGGCAGCCAAGCTTGTAGAAAAGATTCAGAAGCGCCTCGATCATGTCTCCAAAACCATCGACAAGGTTGTGGCAGGTAAACGAAAGGACATTCGTGTCGGCGGCGGGCGCTACGTCGATGGCATTACCAACCCCAACGATCCCGTCAGCCTGGCCGAAGACATCCTCATCAGCGCGCCAGAGGCCTATCGTGGTGCCAGCTTTGCCTTTACTCAAAAGTTCACCTTTGACTGGCCTCGGATCGCGACTCAGGGTGGAGACTCTGAGGATGAGATGGTGGGACGCAATCCAGATGGCGCTTCACTGCCACAACACGCGACGCATTCTCACATCCATCGCGCCCATATCAGGGACAAGAATCAAGACCAGCGCAAGATTCTGCGTCAAGCACTTTCCTTTGGTAACAGCGGGGGCCACGCTGGCCGGGAGAAGGGACTCATGTTTGTTGCGTTTTGCAACGAACAGCCACGTTTCGAGCATGTTCTTAAACATCTCTTGGGTCCTGAGCCAGACAATCCACTTGACAGATTGATGGATGTGGTCAAGGCTCATAGCGGAGGCTACTGGTATGTCCCTGCTGCAAAGGAGTTGGGGGTTCCCGCCGTCTCGAACCTCGACGACGTTGTTGAGGATTCGCACTGGGACGTGAGGAGCCCTAATGGCTATCTCTTTTACAACTCTCAAGACTACCTGCATCAGATGTCGCAAGGCCATTATGTTGGTAAAGATCCTCCCAGCGATCGGTTACTCAGCTTGCTAGGGAGGACATTCTCCCATTGGCGCGATGGATGGATGGACAAGAGGAACTTTCCACGACTCCCTCACTTGACCAAATTCTATCGCAAGGACGAAGAGAAGCAGATCAGAGAAGAGCCCGTGCCTGTCCGCAAGGCTCTTGCAAATCTCAAGACACTTACGCTGTCTCTCTCGGCTCCAGATTCCGAAACGGCCCGCTGGAATGGCTTGCTACGCATCGAGCCTAAGGAGCTGATTGTCGGCGTGATCCCGGACTTTACACTGGGCCGCGGAAAAGAAGTCATCCCCTACTTGTCAGAAGAGGAGACCCTGGCAGCTTGGTTAAAAGGAACACTCAATGAATGGTCTGCCATGGGCCATGTGGTTCCCGATTACGAGCGCGTGGTTCAACAGGGCTTAGGCAAACTCCACGACGACTTGCAGACCAAGTATGACAACGCCAGCGAGGCCAATGACCCCAAGGCTACCTTCTTTCGCTCCGCTCTGTTGTCTATCCAGGGTGTGCAAGGCTATTTGCGCAATTGGAAGGCCATTGCTGAAGAGTCAGCCTCCAAGGCCACGGATCCGGAAGACAAAGTCAACATGGAAGATGTCTCCAAGCGACTGGGTCACCTCGTGAACCAGCCACCGCGGGACTTCCAGGATGCTGTGCAGCTCATCTTCTCAGTCCATTGCTGTCTACATCTTGTCGGCGAGTTGACCGCCCTGGGTCGCCTGGACCAGATTCTCTGGCCGTTCTTGGAGAAAGACAATATCAGTCTGGACCGCGCGCAGGAGATTGTGGACTGCCTGTGGCTCAAGATCGGAGAGAACGCGTTTGTGAACCGCGCCTTCATCTACGATTATGTGTCATATGGAACTACAGCTGTCTGTGGTGTGGGAGGAAACTTTCCTCAGGGCGGCGGTATCAACCAATGGGTGCAGCAAGTCACTGTTGGAGGGTACAAGGCGACGGACGGAGATGTTCCAGAAGGCGGCGCGAACAAAGTTACTATGCTGTGTCTCAAGGCTTCACGTCGAATACCCGTCAATGCTCCAACTCTTTCTCTTCGAGTGTACAAGGACATGCCCGATGAGTATTTGGACGAGGCCGCCAAGGCGATCCTTGCAGGTGGCGCGCAGCCAATTCTCTACAACGACGACAAGCTGTGCAAGGGTTTGTTGAACTCAGACAGAGATCTGGTCAGCAAGGCTTGGTCGAGAAACTACGCTGCTGATGGTTGCTACGAGCCCATGTTCGCGGGTGCCTCAGAGTTCACCTTCAACAACGTCCAGCCCCTTCTCGCTCTAGAGCAGACGATCAACCAGGGCGCAACATACGGTGCTGCCGGACCAGAAAGCTTGCGTGGATTGAAGCAAACGTTTCGCTCGCTGCCAGCTGCCAAGATCAAGTCCTTTGAGCAACTTCAAGGCATCTTCCTAGATCAGCTCGAATGGCTGGTCATCCAGTGCTACAATGTGATGCTGGAGAATTATGGCAACCTCGCCGACATATGCCCAAGCCCATTGCTCTCTGTTCTCATTGATGGATGCGTCGAGAAGGGTATCGACCTCACTAATGGTGGCGCACGCTTCCACATCATGGCGCCGCTGTGCATCGGAGTCTCCAACACCATCGACTCGCTCTTCGCTATCCAAAAGCTGGTCTACGATGCCGACACTGCCATGACAACTCTTCCCGAACTGGTCGACTGTCTGATAAACGACTGGGGATTCAACATGATTGAGCCGTTCCAGGACCGCCATCTGGGTGCTGCCAGCGCTGCGCAGTACGGCGTTCGATATCAACAGCTCAGGGCAATCGCTCTCGCATTGCCGAAATGGGGAAGTGGAGATGAAGAAGTGAATCGTCTTGGAGACTGGCTGATTGAGCATCTCGTCAAACTTTGCGTCGACAAGATCAAGTCTCCTGCCCTGAAGCCGCAACTTGACCGGATCGCCAAAGCATACGGCAAAGAGCTAAAGTTTGTCATCACTCCAGGAATTGGCACATTTGAAGGCTACGTCGGCGATGGCGCCGGTTGCGGCGCTTCGGCCGACGGTCGCCGTAACGGCATGCCGATCGCGTCTGACCTGTCTCCGACCCCGGCTGCCCAAGATTTACCTGCAAACCCTGCTTTCCGAAACATCTACCAGGCAATGAAGAGTTACGAATCCGAGGCTGTTACGTGTGGACTCTCCAACGCGTCGCCTGCGGACATGAACATTGACGAAGCATTTCCACTCGAGGACCTGAAGAGATTTGTCAAGCAGTATGCTCAGGGCAGTGTTGGCGGTAACTTGATCACCTTGACATGTGCAAACGTCAAGACTTACCAAGAGGCTGTCAAAGATCCGGAAAAGTACAATTTGTTGAGAGTTAGAATGGGTGGGTGGACGGAATTCTATGCGACCATGTTCCCGGAACATCAAGAACAGCATCAGCGAAGGCAATACTTTACGCCCTAGGTAGGGCAGGGCCAGAAGAAGTTACAGCAAGTGTAGAATGTTGAAATTCCAGATTTGAGCTTATATAGGAAATTTGTTTACGAAACTCTCAATTTTTCAATTGCAGTTATCATGCCATGTTTTCGCAGTATTTGGACCTGTGCCACCCTAGACTGGGGAAGCGGACTCCATTGATCGTCTCCGTAGAAGACTGCGGAGTACTCCTCTTGGACCCTGGTCGTGATGTTCAGCGCGCGCTTACCCCTGGCCTAACGGCCTCACGCAAACTTTAACATGGGACAGCGGAGCAGCCAGGACCGGATCCCATCATTACGATCAGCGCTTGTTGTGAACCGATTTTAACAGATACGACGGTGGAAATTAGGGCCAATGGCGCGCTGTCAGCTGTGCCTTGTTTTGGACTAGTTCTCCCCTGGTAGCCACTCACCAGGACTCAAAGCCGTTGGTAACTCAGCTGAAGGCTAGGGTTTTCTGTGGGCCGAATCGATAGTCTCAATAGTCTCATGCCGGGAGCTGATTACAACTCCGCTCTTTCGAGGCTATTGAGCCCGATGCAGGAGACTCCCCGCGAGCTGTACCTGATTAAAAAGAAACTATAGTATGGGGAAAATGGCATTCACTTTTCCTCCCGTTCAACAAACTTGAGTCTTTCTTTCAGCATCACTCACCCAGTCACTCGTTTTAGTTTCACCATGGTCAGCGCAAAGAGCTTCATTGCGGCCCTGGCCTGTGCCGGCTTTACCGCTGTCCAGGCCGGTCCTTGCAGACCATCCACGACTCAGACCACTGACGCAGCGGTCACGTCCTCCACGGAGTCGGCATCCTCTACCACCATCTCCTCTGTCGAGTCGACGACCGAGGCCACCTCGACCACTGAAGCTACTTCTACAACCGAGGTCACCTCCACTACTGAGCTCAGCACTACTACCACCACGGTCGAGACCACATCCACATCCGAAGAGTCAACCACCACCACCGCAACTGCTTGTCCTACCCCCGTGACATGCAACAACCTTGGCTTTGACTGGGCCTACTACAGCAACCCGGCACAAAACACCGACACCACCTACTCTAACTTCCACCCTGATTCATTCAAGAGGGTGAACCCACTCTACGTCGGCACCACACCCTATGTCGGAGGTCTTTACCAACCAGGCTCTGGTAATCCCACAGGTCCCATCTACGGCTCGGCGTCCAACCTCAACCTTGACTACTTTGCGCTCAACCACCATGCCTACATCTACGCCTGTGAAACGGGAACTTACACATTCGACATCCCTTACGCCAACGATGCCGTTTACTTGTGGCTTGGTGCCAAGGCCTACATTGGCTGGACTCAGACAAATGCCGACGTAAAGGCTCGCTACAACCAGCCCGATCACATTGCTGGCAGTGGCTCCTTCAGCGTTGATATCCCTGCTGGCACCTACGTGCCCATTCGCTTCGTCTACGGCCAGGCTCAGTACGGCGGCGGGTTCTACTTCACCATCACCACCCCGAGCGGCCAGGTCATTGTCAGCAACGAGGCGACTGCTAGCCCGTACGTGGTTCGATACTCGTGCGACGGTATCACCGCGCCCCGGTATCCGGCATTTGGACAGGAGTTCTGAGCGAAAACATGATGTGTGGTCGGGGGACAGGGTCGGGGGCTTTGTAGTATAGTCGCCTTCTTGTATATGGATAGGTAGATGGCCGTAATTACGTTCAATACGCACCCGGAGCGGTCGACAGTATCTGGGGTCGACTCAACGCTAACCTCGCATTCTCCGGGTATTAATTCCTAATCATTACACTTTTATGACATGTAATTACTGCACGTGCATGTCAGTCCATTCAAGCACGAGGGGTTCCAATGGACATGGCGAGATGATGTGCAAATGAGGCCGTTCATCACCCACACCAGGAGAATGAAAATAGAACTACGTAACATATGGTGTATCCGAAACAACAACCATCAGCAAGCAGTGTTCGCACAATCATTGTAATAAAGCAAGACACATATGCGGGGTACACACATATATGTTTGGGTGGAATTGCAACCTTCAGTCTTCGGCATTCCACTCTGAGACCCCAGCTTCGCAGGCAAGAGTCCAGACCGCAATATCGGCTGATCCTGCGGTCTGACTTGGAAGAGCGGCTATGTGTGGACATTGGAACGCGAGGAAGACGCTAGCCATGTGAGGCCTTCCACGCTGTGTTCAGCTATTGAGAAACTAGGTTTCGCTTTGCAGGCCTCAAGTGGCTGGCTGAAGAGTGTGATGATCGCCATTCACATTTCAGCCCCCTCATTAGTCTTGGCTAGGAATGCCCAATTCTTCATGCCCAACCTGTGGAGAGTAAGTGATTGATCCCCTCACAACTAAAGGTCGCCTCCATCACTCCTCCAATACGCAACTAGTTTAGGACGGGGTAGTAGGGCTATGATACTGAAGATCAACAATAGTAAAACTAGATAGGTGTAGCTTGGCGCACATTAAGCATGCGGCATGTCCCCATGTGCGATTTGCTGTCGTCCTTCAGCGCCTTTTTCTTCAAGAAGTGGCTTGCTGAGTGTTGCCGCCTTTCTGCGTGTAAGGTCACAAAATGGGATTGCATTGGAGCGGTCGGCGAGTGAACACAACGTGGCGCTTACCCCGCGACCAGGTATTGACTGTTGTTTCTACTTTGGGGTTCTGGTAGGCAATTTGACACTTCATGGCTGAAGGTGGCTTCGTGGAAAAGAATGTTAGCATCTGGGGCGAAAGACAGGACTACGTAGACAGTTAACTGCATCATAGATATAAAAAGGCCATCTCTCTCACCATCAGTTCTTGAAATCGCTCTGAGGAAGCAATTCTCATTACAAGGACAGTAATTTCATCATCCATTCATTCCATCATGGTTGGACTCAACACAAACCTTGAACTTTCCATCAGGAATCAGTGGGCTCGTCAGCACGCTGACCAGGCTATCAGGCATGGCTGGAACAAGATCGTCGATCGCAACAAGGACTCCGCTGAGCTGGCTCCTTTACCGCGAATTCCGGACGAAGGGCCCCTCCCCAAGGCTCCAAGGCCCCCCAAGGCTTCCCGGCCGGGTGATCCTGCGAAAGCTGAACATCGCGTCATCAACATCGGAATTGTAGGCGCGGGAGCGGCTGGTTTGTTTACAGCTCTGGTCTTGCACAATCTCAATGAGGAGTTGCGTAAGAAGTCTCTTCCTCTTTCTTTCGACTATGATATGTATGAGGCCGCCGGACCGGAAAGAGTGGGCGGTCGCCTGTTCACCTACAACTTTGGAGGCGCTCCCGACGTTCATGATTATTACGATGTCGGCGCTATGAGATTCCCGCACAATCCAGTTATGAAGCGGTCAGTTGAAATTTTGTGACTTGAGTGGATATAGAAGTGTTGCTGAAGCCCTTAGTGTCTTTGAGCTCTTCACTGATCTAGGTATGAAGGAGGTTGATCTGAAGGCGCATCCTGATGCCAAGGATGGATGCCTAATCACATACTACATGCAGAATGGCGGTCCTGATTCCAAGGCAAAACAGCCTTGGTGTTATAACGACATCACTGCTTGGGGTAGCAGCTATTCAAGCCTCAAAACAGAGGGCAATGATGACCCATTTCAGATTGCCGCTGACGGTAGTATCGACAAAGGGCAAGTGTTTAAAACAACTAATGTCCATGACTCTGGCTAATCATGGGTATTATTACTAGTCTACTGGCATCTGATCCCGACACTATCATGAAGGCTAATATCGAACCACTGCGAGAAGCACTAAAGAAGGACGCCGAGCAGAACCCTCCTGGAGAGTCTGGTTGGAAGCTGCTCATGGAGTACGACACGTATAGCACTCGCCAATTTCTCGGAACGTAAGTGATTCCAGCCCCCTTCCAATATGGACTGTCACTGTTTGACTTATCGACTTCACCAGCGCTCATCCCGAGATCAAACTTCCGGACGGAATGCCGCGGCCGCCGTACAATTATAACACTATTGAATGGCTAGAGACCTTTAACGGGTGAGTTTGTCATAGGTGTGTTTGAATCCGCTGACACTTCCAAAGAGGTACAGACTGGTATGACCAGGCTCACAGCGAGACTGTTCTGGAGTCTCTTGATTTTGAGTTCTTTGAAAAGACCAAGTGGTCCTGCGTCATGGGTGGCGCACAGCAGCTGGCCAAGAAGATGGAGGGCAGAATCAAGAAGAAGCCAAGATTTAACTCTCCAGTCACCGCGATCAGAGCCGTGGACAAGATGAAGGTTGAATTGGACATTCGAAATGAAGATGCCAATCACACCGAGTCGTACAACGCTGTCTTCAACACCACAACTCTTGGATGTCTGCAGCGTATCGATACCCGTCAAGCTGGGCTGCGATACCCCATAAAACAGGCCATTCGCTCCTTGGGCTACGGCACATCATGCAAGGTCGCCATCAAGTTCAGCCGAGCGTGGTGGATCCACGATCTTAAAGGCTTTAACATCAAACAGGCTGGACTGGGCCATTCCGACCTCTCCTTGCGCACCTGCGTCTACCCATCGTACAACATCTACGACGACCCGTCCAAGTCAGCTGTGCTTTTGTGCTCCTACACGTGGCAGCAGGATTCGGATCGCCTCGGCTCACTCATGTCGACCAACCCGAACCACGCGGAAAAGGTCGCCGATGAAGCGGCCCTCAAGGAATTGCTCCTGCGAGAATTGGCCATTCTGCACAAAAACCCCGAGATGAGCGAGGAGGATCTCTACAAACTCATCAAGGGCAGCTATGTCGATCACCACGCCTGGAACTGGTCGACGGATCCCAACACAGCTGGCGCCTTTGCCTTCTTCAGGCCTCAGCAGTTCACGTCCATGTGGAACAAGCTCATCCAACCGTCTGGAGACGTCATCATAGTGGGTGAAGCTGCAAGCCCTCATCATGCCTGGGTTGTTGGTGCACTCGAGAGTGTGATTCATGGTCTCCACGCTTGGATGGGCGCCAACACTCATGTCCACGGTATGCAGGAGGCTAGGGATATCCTGGCCAACGACCAGAAGGGGAATCCGTTTGTCGGTCTGCCACCGTACATGGATGAGAACATGTCCCAGTGGCACTCAATCATCGGCATGGACCATCGAGATGAACATTTGAAAAGCCTGGACAGTTCTGGCGATGTCAAGGCGCCAACTTCCCTCCTGGCAAGCTTGGATTTTGAAGCTTTTCATAGCTCGTGAGCCCGTCATGGGCTCTTACGCAAAGGCACCACTACTGGTTTAAACTCAGATTGATCATCATCATTTTTCTACGGGATTTAGTTGTGGTAATTGAGTGGTTTCCGAATTCTTGATTGCGCTCCTGCGCGAATAAATGCGCTAGGTAGTAAGCTGTCCTGGTCTAAACACTTTGTCGGTGACACTGACTCAAGTGCGAAATTGCCCCTGAGAGAGAGTAACTCTGTCAACAATGCTCAGAATTATCTAGATGGAATTGTTTACTGACATTAAAACATCACGGAAAAGAGCTAAACTAGGTGCGAAAAGAATTTGATAGCCTACTGCGCGGCGCTTAACGCAGAATTACGCTGATGCGTTTCTCCGAGATATGCTAACATATAAAACGAGAGGTCAAGAAAAGAAACATCTACATATCGGGTCCATATCTAGAACTTTCCGAAACAGTCCGTGCCGGCGGGAATACACATAGCCACACTGCCATGATCAACCTGTCAACAGTGTCTAGTATCTCTCATGCCCAGTAGACATGACAGTATTGAACACTTGGTCTTCATCCATTCCCATATTTCCTTTAAAACGTATTCTTCTTGTCACCGGAGCAGCTGTGCTTCTTTCCGTTGCCTTTGGCCATGCGCTTCCACTTGGCCAGATTGCGGGCGACAGTGCGCTTGCTGGAGGGGTTAGCGCTGGATGTGTCCCGGGGAGGAATACCATCGAGGCTGAGAGCCAGCCTGGAGACAACGTAGGCAGCAGCCTTGGCGTTGATGGTGATGGCATCCCAGTTAATGTTGTTGATGTCGTCGCAGGCCTTGTGGTAGCACACGTCGTAGGGATAACCGGCTCCAGTAAAGAGACCAGATGACGGGATACCGGCCTCAACGAAGCCAACAAAATCGGAGTCACCACTGAAATGCCTGCTTATGTTAGAGTTTGGTGACTGGGAAAAGACTTTGAGAGACTTACTCGTACTCGGCAGGGTAACCCTGCTTAATGAGGTAGTCGAGGAGTAGATGACCACCAGTCTTATCGTTGTCGTCATCGGCGTAGACGTGGAAGAACGGATGAGGCGAGGCTGTCATATCGACGTTGATGTAGAAGCGGATCTTGTCGGCTTCATCATCAGACAACTGAGACACATAGTAGCTGGAGCCGATCATGCCGCTCTCTTCGGCCCCCCACCACGCCAAGCGAATCTTGTTTATGTATCCTGTGTACTTGGTGAGGGTGCTAGCGAGCTCAAGCACAGTGGCCGTGCCGCTTCCGTCGTCATCGATACCCGGGCCCATCTGAACCGAGTCCAAATGGGCGCCAATCATGACAACATTGTCAGGGTCACCCTCCTTCGTCTCGGAGATGATCTGCCAGGTCTCACGGTCCTCTACAGTGGCATCGACAACGAGTGTCGCTTCGATCGTCTTGTTGGCATCGAGTTGCTTCTTCCAATCTAGACCCTGCTCCTGCGTCAGGATGGCGACGGGAGCCAAGTCACCATAGTCCTCGTCGTCGAGGGAGCCGGACTGAATATTGGGCCCTGGGGCGTTGTTGATCGCCAGAACGCCAACCGCGCCCTTGCTCTTAGCAATCTTGAGCTTACGGCTCAGGGTACAGCCACCACGCTTGACAAGTGCAATTTTGCTGTCGACATTGAAGCCCTTCCACTGGTCTTCGAAACAGCCCGAGCCACGCTTGTCATCAATAGGCAGGGCAACAAGATTGCCAGTGACACCGCCAGGAAGGGGAGTCGGGTTGTTATTCTCGACCGAAGAGATGTTCTTGAGCTCGCCATCAGGCCCACGCACGGAAATATGATACGTGATCGAGAACGTGTAATTGAAGGGCTGAACAGTGGTATCGAAGTATTCGCCAAATTGACCGATTACGCGGCCGAGAACAAAGTCTAGTGAGGCATTGTAGCCAGGGAAGCCAAAGGCGCGATTGCCTCCGTTTTCACGAGCAATTCGGTCTAGATTTTCAAGGACATCTCTAAGTCTATCTGGTTGTTAGTAAACTAGAGTGACCAGGAGATCGATTAACTAACCCGTCCTCTTGAATATCGGCGGCAGCCTTATCGGGCGTGAGCTCCTCGTAGGAGAGGGCGCCACTAGTCAATAGACCAGCGAGAAAGAGACTGCAAGTCTTCATGACGGAAATGATGCTTTGGACGATATGGGAGAGTCAATGGAGGAATTAGAGCGTGAGTTGATGATTCAGAATCCATCACACTGACATGGGATGAAGACATTTAAATAGGTAAACGGAAGTAGTGAGGTAATCCCATTGACCGGGAAATTGTGTCTATTGCTGGGACAAGATTTCATCCTCGATGAAAGATCTGCAAAACACCCGGCGCAAGACACTAGACTTGCACTGAATTGCATCTCCATGAGTAGATAGAGTAGAGAATCAGCCTTATCGGCTCATACCAAAAGTACTAGTGACATTGAGGTGAGAGTAAGGTGTCATCAAGTGGAGAAAATCAGGGACGGGTTCGACGAGCGGAATGAACACTAGTATCTCATTCGTGGAGGCGTATAAGACGGTCGCGCACGTGTACGGGATACCAAATCAATCAATGTTGGAAATGTGAAGGAATAATTGATGCTACGTCACACCGTTTTCGAGAAGCAAGTTTAATCCCGTCTAAAGACCCCTGGCAGGCTGCTATACGACTTATCAAATACCGTTTTGAGTACTAAGATTGAAAGGCCGAAGCCTACTTCAAAAATCCTCAAAGCGCGTGGGCAGATCCACTTTAGGTAGAAGTAAGCTTGTACGCGATACGTTTACATCCATAGCCTAATTTTCATTGTAGATTAGGTACCCACTTTGTCCGCGCCCTGTTCGAGTTGGTATGGTCACTACAATGATAAAGATTGTCCAAATAATCTGATCGGCAGCTGAGTATTTCAACAGTATGCTGCAGCGAATTGGGGGAAGATCGCCCGTCCTGTGACGGGATCCGGGGTTCTTTTCCGACCTTAACCATACCGTCATAAGGCAAAAAGGCTGTTGTTCATGAGCATGGTTTTTCTCGAAAATTACTAGGACATTTGACCTCATCTGGTGCCATGACGGCAAGTCATGTCTGTATCGATGGGCTACAAAGCGAGCTAAAAATGATTCGGTCTTATCCAGTTGGGGAAGGCATATCATCCTGGTTGAATTAGAACGGCTACCTGCGGCTAAAGTAACAAGTATCTAAAGTTCCTCAGTGTCAGAATCCTTAGGCTCACGCCGAAATCCGCAGCCGGGGCCCTTCCGGATCAAATCAGTTGCATTGACTTGCACCAAGTGGCCGTTATCGAGATAATCCTGGACAGTGATGCCCTGACCAAGGAAGAATTGTGTACCAAAGCCTGGCTGGCCAAACCAAGCTCTGATAGGTCCAGCCTGAACAGTGAAACTCCTCGTGACGTTGTAGACATGGTAGTTGTTGGGAAACAGCTTTTCCTTGTCCGGGATAAGGTTGGCAGGGTGCAGAGCCCGCTGTGAGAAAGGAGCAGTGGCAGGAGAAATGAAACGGCCTGTAAATGTCTGTTAGACTGGTATTTTCAACGCCAACATTTATAACTTCATACCTGTGGGATAGCCGAATCGATCAACAAACGTTCCTGGTTGTAGGTTCACAAGCGCTCGGATAGGCAGTTCATCCTCATCAAGTTCAAATCCATTCTTCTCTGGATACTTCCATCCAGCCTCCCGGCCGTCTACCCTGGTGTCGTTCCACCACAGCTTCAGGAATTCATTCGGAGAGAGGCCCCCAAAGCGGTCGTAGTTGGCAATGAATGTGCCAAGGGGCAGCTTGCGGGGAAGCTCTGTAGGTCCGAGGCGCCAATCACCACAGATGTAGTCTTTGTTATCGGAACGCTGTACCCAGGCACCGCTGCAGTCGCATGCGCCTTCGGTGATTGGCTCTTCTGGCTCCAGAGGAAAGGCGGAGGTAAGGGAGAGCCCCATGAGGGATGACAGGATAAGGGATGGCAGCATGATGTCTGAGAACTATTTGATAGGTTGGAAGGGGAGACTGGACAATGAAAGTGTGACTGTTGGTCAATTGGGATGGCTAGCCCTCTCGCTTTTATAGACCTTGATTAGGCTCGGGCTTGCTGTTTTTGTTGAGCACAGTGACTTGACTGTGCTTGAACTGATCTGAATCAATATTCCTAGCTGTTTCAACGCCATGGCTTGGCTGATCTGAGGAGATTTGGCCTAACAAGACCTAAATTCCGTCCCGTGCCGCGCCTCGCCCGCCCGGCTGCAAGGATTCATCAGTGCGTCGCAGCAATATTCGTACAGCAATTGGCAATTGACTACTTTGTAGATCCGTAGCGGATTGGGAGCAACCGATAGCTTCCAATAGTCTGTACTAAGTTGGTATAGCTCACGGGTCGGACCATCGGCTCAGCTAAGGCTTTGGCTGAAGTGGCGTCGATGGTCCGGGCGGATAACACCGTGGAATACCCTCGACAGTCACAGAGAACGTAACAGGAATTGGCGTGATTTTTAAGCTATGGCTATTGGTTGAATGCCGATAGTCCTTTTCGTATTTCTCCCAATCGAGTCCAAAACCGTCAATTGAGGCTGGCTGGCTGCGTCGCTAACCTGCACATTATACAACTTGTCTTATCCCTCCCTTCTATGGCACAGCCCGCCACAGAAGACCCCCTGCACCAGCCTGTGCTCACCACTGCTTGCAGGTCTAGAAGGTACGGTACTCTTCTCATGATAGGAATGAGCCTACGTAACACTTAGCCGTTTGGCGATTAAACTGCGCCGATCTTTGCCGCTAAAGAGCACATCTATGCCCAACCCGGACTCGTATCTGATCGCATGATTCTTTTTATGAAAGAGAAATCAAAAATTTGACCCCGCACAGGTTCAGGGGTAGGGCCTGCCGCCAACGGGCCGTTGCAATGGGTCGTACAGACATGGTAGCATTGCTGCTCAAGGCTGGAGCAAGTATTGATAACTTTGAAGACACAGCACATACCCTCGACATGGATGGCGAATGATGAAGGAGTTGTTGATTTTTAGATGTACATAGACAGGTCAAAATTTAGAGGATACACGGGGAATTTGGTTGTTCAGGAGCCGGTTATCCCTCATTTTATCACTCTTGTGGCTAGTTTGGACGCTTGATACCAGCTTCCGTTGCGTGGAGCATGAATACACGACATGAGCTTCAGTCTATGCCATTACTATCAAATAGTAATGCAATTAACAGGCAAGTACATTATCCAGTTTCTAGTTTCTAATAGCCTCGGAAGGAAATGCACACCTCCATTAAGTCAGGCCTATGAGAAATATGCTGGTTAAATTAAATTACTTTGCTATGTGATGCCATGCATGACATCCCGAGAACCTCGAAAGTCATCAAAACTTCACGCCGCTGTCATGGTAGCTGCCTCCGTAGTCGGGAATACAGCCGACTCCTTCTTAACAGCCCCGTTCACAGCAGGGAAGCCCGTGACTTTCCAACACCAACCATCCGTGTCCTCACCATGACCGCGTTGGATGGCGCCCATCTGGCGCGCCAGGCCGACCAACTCGCCAGAGCCCGAAAAGGTGATCTTTTCGCCGGTGGAAAGCTTGTCGAGGCTGGAAATTGGCACCGCTGCTGCGGCGGTTCCAACTGCCGCAACTTCATCCAGCTCTCCCAGCGACGAGAACGGAAGCTATCTTTGGTCAGATATTTTCTATCTTTTCCTAGGTCAAAACTGGAATGCTCTTACCTTGACTCGCTCTACGATCCACCCAGAACGCTCGGCAAGAGTCACAAGACTGTCACTTGTAGCGCTTGCAATAGCACTCTCCGAGATGGGGACCACGAGCACATGGCGACCATCGACGAGTTTGTGTCCCAAAAAGGCACTTGTGGCAAACTCTTCGACAAAAGTCCGTGTTGCGCTGTCCAGATGCAAAGTTATGTGGTAGCCCATCTGCATTGCCTTTGCGGCGTGCCTCCAAACCTGGTGTGTCTCTGTAAGATCTCGATAGCATCATGTCGAGTGGTCAACTTACGGGAGCATAGTTTCCGCCAATCTTGTACCCGCCAACACCTCGGGGCGCCGCGCGATCAAACTCTTCGCATACGAGACCCTTGATGCCACCGCCGAGACCGTGATATGGCATCGCGGGATGGCAGTAGACAGCAAAGATGGTCTCCTCACACGGACCCAAGGGCAGCCCGTCAGAGCTACCAAATAGCACAGGCCGGATGTACATGAACCCCTGCGAATCTACAGGAGGCACATATTCACCGTTAGCAGCCACAGCCATGCGCACGCACTCTAGGAAAAGCTCCTCGCTTGGAGGCGGCAGACACACTGCTTCAGCAGAGCGTGACATCCGTGCGGCATGGAACTCTGGTCTGAATACGACAATATCAGACGGCGTTCGGAAAGCTTTGAGGCCCTCGTAACATTGCTGGCCATAGTTGAGGGCTGGTGAGATGCCCGATATGGCAATCTTGGGGTCGGACACCAATGTTGGCGTCGACCACTGCTTGGTCGACTGGTAGAAGCGTGCCTCGATGTGGCCATTGAGAGGCAAATGGTTTGTAAGCTGCAGCTTTGCCCAATCTGTGGGTTGTGGGGAATTAGACTCTCATTTCTCGTATTAAAGTGCCAAGGGCCCAAGGCTAGACTTACCAATGTCTGGGTTCGGGGCGGGTACGACCATGTTGATAGAGTCTGAATGATTGAGCGAATTTGCTTAACCTGATTCTGTGATGCGGTGTTTCTACAGTTAAACAATACAGTCTCTTATAGAAACAAAAGAGTATCTGTAAGTCTATTTTTGAGGAATGGCGGCACGTTACATCTCTATGAATACTCCAGACGGAACCACCGAAGCTTTTTGGGCATCCTACCTTCGACTTCTTCTCACCGTGGCGTTTCTAATTGGCCTTTGGTTAGTGCGGCTCTTACTGTTGAACGGTTACTACAGCCCGTAAACAGCCATCCATGATGTGCCTTGCCTGTTCGGTCCTTAGTAGAATGTGTAGTAATCATAACCCAGATGTGTAGTAAGTTTCGGATCTCCCTACCCATCCACATGGGAGACTGCAAAAGGTAATTCCGAAGTGGGGCCAGTCAACTACTCCCATAAACCAAAGTACTGTCTTGTCTTGTCTCGTCTTACCTATTTACTATTATCGCCAGGTGTCTTGGAAGGAACCAACAGTCAACAAGACAAACCCAACAGCATGGGAATATCGCTTACGGGTACAGTAAATACAGTCACATACAGGTGAAATACGTTATAAATAGATCATGATCAGGAAACCTGTCTGGAAACATCTCTCTGCTTACATCCCTTAGACTGAAATCCTGTTCAAAACCCTCGGTCATGCCGAATTCCTCATAGCCAGCAAGACAAGGCGTTCTTAGTCTGCCTTCTCTTGCATCATGGGAATCAGCCATGGGAGATTCAAGGGAGTCGTATCCTAGTTACCTACGGAGAAAGGCCTTGATTAGGGTTTAGGGCTGTTGTTCGACTTCAGCCCGGGGCGGCCGACGTGTCCGCGTTAGTCTCTCCTCCCCCACGGGACCGAATGAATGGGTTTGGTCCGAGCAATTGGAATTAGATTCCCCTTGGGCTTGTATGCGCCAGCCAGAGCAAAAGCCACGGCGGCTTATGGCTGCCGTGCGGCATATGCAACGTAGGATAGCAGCCACCACCGCAAGCGCGCAGCTTTAGCTCCCGTCTTCTAGTATGCCTAGTTAGCCGTTGACGCAGATCATGCCATCGGCTTGAAGCCATGTTGCATGGATTTCCATCCTTCCATATTCGAAAATAGCCGCGAGACATGACCGGAAAGTCCTCCCAATGCAACATACAGCTCCGAATGCGAGATGCGCAGGGGACTTCGCCTTGGTCCGTAAGAGCCATCGGCGGAGAAGGCCCAGTTTAGTCTTCAGGCACGTCATTTTGCTTACTATCAGTGTCTCCGTCGTTGCAGTAATGCAGGGCAGCAGCAATAAACGGCGGCTAGATAGCAAGGGTCGGGGATATAAGGGAGATTGCCTGGTGCTTCAACGACCCAAACTGTCAGAGATCAGCAATTTAGACTACTCATCAACAGCAAAGATCGACACAACATGCTCATCACATACCTACTTCTGGCACTCGCAGCTATCTTGGTAGGTCCCAGGACCATTGAACACCTTTTCTGGAATAGTAGAAACTTACTCGTTGTCGCAGCTGGCTTGGCGAGTGGTGTACGTCCTGTACTTTCATCCTTTAGCCAAGTACCCGGGACCTCTTCTTGCAAGACTCACGGACTTGTACTACGCCTACTATGCTTGGAAGGGCGACATCCACCTGAAGATCTACGAGGATCATCAGATCTATGGTAAGACAATTCCACACACTTATTCACAACATATGTAACTGACCTTCTTTACCAACAGGCGACTTCCTTCGATATGGCCCCAACCTGGTTCTCGTCTGTTCAGCACCCGGACTTCACGACATCTACGGCACGGGCTCAGCCTCGTCCGTCATCAAGAGTGGCCACTATGTTCCCCTCGAGCACAAAGCCCCAAGCACTTTCACAGCACGAGACAGGAAAGACCATCTGCGCCGGCGACGCATTGTTTCCCAGACACTGTCAGACAAGGCTCAGCGCGGATATAAGGAACGCATCACCAGACATGTCAACAAGCTCTGCGATGTGCTGTACCCCGAGTCACAGCCAGCCGGCACATGGACCGCTCCCCTGGATATGGCCAATTGGTGCAACTACCTCACCTTTGACATCATGTCCGACGTCGTCTTCAGCGCCTATTATAACCTCCTGGGCTCGGACCGTTTCCGATACATCACAGACATGATCTCCAAGTCCAACATCCGCATGTCGGTACTGGTCATCATCCCTTGGCTGACCTCCTTCAACTTCGACCACTATTGCTTCAAAGCCTCCATTATTGCTCGATTCCGCTTCCTCAAGTTCGTCATTCGCTGCGTGCGGGAGCGCGTTGAACGTGGAAAGAACAAGGGCATGAGCATCGAGATGCCCGAAGACAGCGTCAGCGGAGGAGCGGGTGGTGATGTCTTTGAGGCCCTTGACACCGCAAAGGATTCCAAGACTGGAGAGAGCCTCAGGCCTGACGAGCTTGCAAGTGAGAGTATCACACTCATCGTGGCTGGTTCGGAGACTTCCTCAACAGCTATCGCATCAGTGCTCTTTTACGTGGCCGACAACAAGGACGTGTACAACCGGGTGGCAGCCGAGGTGCGCTCATGCCCAGATGACGACTCTCTTCCGTCATGTACCTACCTTCGTGCCTGCATCGATGAAGCAATGCGCATGTCACCACCCAACGGTGCTGTGCTCGGCCGTGAGGTGACCGCCCCTGCTGGTCTCCTTGTCGATGGTAGCCGAGTAGGAACTGGCTGCAACATGGGCGTTGGCATCTATGCCATTCATCACGACTCTCGCTACTACAAGGATCCCTTTGTCTACAACCCCACGCGTTGGCTCGAGGACGATGGCTCGGGTGATAGCATCGAGCGCGCCCGTTACGCTTTCACTCCTTTCTCTATCGGCATGCGTTCCTGTGTCGGAAAGAGTCTCGCGTATCACGAGATTGCAACCACAATTGGTACCATCCTGCGCCGCGGCGACTTCTGCTTCGCAGATGGGGAGTTGGGTCTGATTGGACGTGGTAAAAAAGGTGCCATTGGCGGCCGACATCGTGAGAACGAGTTCCAACTACATGAACATATTGCAGGTCACAAGAATGGCCCGTGGCTCCAATTTGCGCCTCGTGGAATCTAGATTTGAAGGGATTACAATGCAAATAGCGGATATCTCTTTTGTATGGGTTAGATAGTATTGCGGAGGCTGTTATAGATAACTGAATTCCTAAGCACGGGCTGGGGCGTTTCTAGATTTAATTGTAAATTTATAATACCAATGTCAATATTACATGAGACCAGGAGTACAGGTATCACAAGGACATAGCTTCAAGGTTCAGCTTCGCTATTGCAGCCATTGATAATTGATAATCCGAGCACCGCAGAGGTGGCTGCCACAAAGCGACGTCTCTTTCTCCTCTATACTAGACCCTATTGCAGATAGCTTCACACTCGCTGCTATATTATATCCATCACTGCATATCAAGACTCACAATTCATACAAGCGTGAGGGTTTCCATCTCTGGCTCTAGGCTTGTGAAGTCCATCAAGAACCATCGCAAAAAGCCCACTCGCTCATAGTCATTCGAGCCTGACCTCTTTGAAACTATAAGGCCCCCCGCCTGATTTCTCTCCAGGCCTTGGGATCCTATGCAAATAACCAAGATCTTGTGCCCGATCTGAGACCCGAGTTCCACATCAATGGTTTGCTCAACAGCAGACTCGTCGTCTTCGGATACTACCATGTTCTTAAACGTCATTAGGTAAGTCCTTTCGTTCTTTACAACCTCAAACACTTCTTCAGGTTCTCCGACTTCCGTATCCCCATCCAATGGGAAGTCATACGCGCAACTTCCCACTGAAAGTTCTGGACGATGTGCCTTCTGACTGCTACGCACGAGAGGGATTGTCAAACACTCAACGACGATCCGGCATGAGTTGATCTCTCCGAACCTGTTCGTTCTATTTTGTAGGTCGACACTGTAGTCTAGCATTTTTAGATGCCAGCTTTCAGCTTGCCACATTAATTCTGTGTGCGCTGGAAATTCAATGCGACCATCTATAGCGGCCCATGACCATGACGGCGAGCGATAATCTTTTGCACGGCACGCCCCGTCGACAGGCTGCCACATAAGTCCCCTAGGTAGATCTATGTCCCATAGGCCAGCTAGGTACGTTGCTGTTAAACTTCCTTGGCCAAGTGCCACGCTCATAGCAGCCGTTATGGCCGAAATGGCTGGTAACTTGTCTGAAGGGTTTGTCAACTTTCGCCGAGAATAGTCTTCAACGAGATCGTAGTACTCGTCGAAAAGTTTCCGACAGTCTAGTGGAGATTCAAAAGAATCGCAGCGATGGTGAAGAACAGAGTTAAGCTGGGCGCGCCGCTGAGGGAAGTTTTCGGCGCCCCCTTCCCAAGTACCATTGGCTCCCCGGAACTGCTGTGGACATTGCCAATAGATGCCTCGGATACCGTAGGTAATCGACCTTGACGACAATGAGGCTTCCTGTAGGGTCCAGCCTCGACTGACCAGGGGACAACTGTTCAGGAGCCTATCAAGCGTTTCATCTGTGTCTGGCTGGAAGTAGGAGAGGGTGGCGGTAGCGGCATTGGCGGCTCCGTTGAATATTTTAAGTTTGACTGGCTCTGGGCCTAGTTCCAGCGGACGATCATTCAAGATGCCGCCGTTACTGCCTCTAGATGCGGCAGCAAATATGACCGCAGCTGCGTCGCGATAGATTGAGCCCATCTTGACTGACTCTTTCTCCCAGTCGTCTCTGGAATCCTGAACAATACATAGTGAATCAATCCAGAGATAGCGGATGCCCAAGTTCCGGGTAATTATGATGGCATCTCGAAAGTTGGCCGGCAAAGATGACCAGGGAATGGATTTTTGAAACTGATTAGAGTTGGTCCTCTTTAGGGTTTGTTCAATTCTTCCTCCCCAGCAGTGGCTCAACGCAGCGTATCTCTGCCTGGTGAGTGGAGGAGGAGTCGCGACACACACATGGTCATTTTCCAGCCCAACGTCTAGAACTCGAGTGGGTAAGGGTGGAGCCTCCTTCGGCCAACACCCAGCGTGATTTCCGGTGCACTCATGGAACCAACTTTGGACTATAGCGTGGTTTGATGCTGAGCCCAGGTTTGTGCCCAAATCGTTCCGGCCAATAGCATGGGAGTTAACTCGGTGTGGTGGGCCTAGGATACAGCAAATATCAGTTAGATTCGAGCAAGACGCTCAATGCTGTTGGAGAGGACTCTTGAATTGAGACTCATACCGTCACGGTCCTTGGTCAACATTAATCGCAACAGTGGAAATTCATTTACACTGCGACCCTTGTTGACGGGCCCCAAGTGAACATCAATCTTGTCCAACAACTTTACATCTCCCAATGTTGCTGGCAAGTCTGCGTAACTCGCGGTTATCGCCAGCTTGACGTCAGAAATTGGAAGAGTCTTGGCTCTCGAATACATGGTTCTCTCGCCTGGTGACGGTGCGTCGTCCCATTTCATCGACCAGAAGTCCTCTGGGTCTCGGACGCAGCCCCTAAAGCAATCTAGTATGAGCCGGCACAGGTCACACCCATCAAGGGCGGCTGATTCGAGATGGCCAAAGCTTGGGTGATGTTGATAGTAGACGTGCAGCGGAAAGGAGCCAGGGCAGAATTCTTTTTTCGCGAGATCCACAAGAGACTCGATTGTAAGTTTGGTGCAGAATTGGCACCGAGAAGACATTTCCAGCAGACTTACGCCAATGGCGATTTTGACCACGCTGCATCATAAGACGCAGGTTTCTAGAGGTGATCCCATCTGAGGAATCACGTGCTTGTACTTTGCATAATGAGCCAGAAATCTGTCACGTTATGCAAGCTGCACCACGTGGGGCCATTTGTCAGCTTCACGTAAACACGCTAGAGCTCGAGTCAGCAGGGTGTTTTTGGTGGGTACTGATGACTCGTGTCTTAAGTCCCAGGTACCTACACAAAATTGTACACATCCCATACAAACCACAGAAAATCATGTCGCCAGTAGAATTCCTTGCCTCAGACACAGAAATAACATCAAGGAACATCCCCATCAAAAACAGGATGACCTTATAGGTACCCAATGTTCAAACGCCAAAATGCACGTATGGCACCACCATAGCTGCATCTTCAAGCCACAGGGCTCAGAGCGCCTGGAATTGCCTAAAAGATCCTTGATGAGAAACCTCCTGACCAACAGTGTAAGTATCTTTCTGGCACCTTTCGCCTTTGTTCTCTGACATTCTTACCACCCTTCTCATTTTATGGCATAACAGGCATGCAACCCGGGATCTTCGGCCTTCCAAAAGAATTCTTATTTGTGTTCTTGCAAGAAACCAGTCTCAATGCCAAGGGCTCTAGACTCATCCAGAGTTTCCTTCCACAGTTTTAATCGTAAAGATTGACCTTCCTCTGTATAGAAGAAACTCGGGAATCTGATGTCAGCGTTAGAAAATGTGGGGCAGCACAGAACCAATCCTTAAAGGACGTCGCTCACGGTTTAATTTTCCCTTCGCTTAAGAAAGATCCATGGGTCTCTGGGCCAGTCACAACTGCGTGAATGTGCTGCCTCGCACCCATCTCGACTGGACGTCCCAACATCTTCATGAACAGGCGTATCAGCCTAACTTGCCAGCTCTGTTCCATGTTTGCCATCAAGGAAGTTCCATGCGTCATGCCTGGATTTGCAACATTGATGATGACGTCCTCACAAGATACTCTCTTGCTGAGCATACTGGCTCCCATAAGCAGGAATAGCTTTGACTGCGGATAAGGTATCCATAGCTTCCAGTTTTTAGGGTCGTCGGCCGTCTCGAAAACAGCTTTATCGAGGTCTATTTTCCATGTGGCCGAGTACGCCAAGTCAGAGCCAACAAATGTTAGATGCGCAGGACCGTCGGCTCGGCTTTTGCGTAGTATGGGGATGAGGAGGACACCAAGCAGCATGGTTGAGAGATAATTGACCTGGAACAGCATTTCATGTCACGTCCCTGCCCGCTCGTAGCGATGCCACTCCAAGCCAGCATTAAGTATAACGACGTCGATACGCTCTAGGGCTTCGCACCGTCTTACAAAGTCGAGAATGGAACTGTAGTCGGCCATGTCGAGAACCCAGACGTGGATGCGAGCATCTGGGAAGGATTCTTGGAGTGCCTTGGCAGCTTCATCTCCTTTTATCTCGGATCTAACTGCAATTATCAACCGGGAGAGATGAAGGGACAACAACTGCCTGGCGCATTCATAACCGAGCCCCGAATTGGATCCAGTCACGATGGCCGTCCGGCTTTCGAAAGTGACTGGCGGTATCGGAGGGTTCGTATCAAGAAGTTGTCGACGAATGAATCCGCCGAGCCCTGATTGCTTGGAAGCGATATGGCCTAAATTTTCCGACATACTCTACCTGGTAGGCGTAACTAATTCCAGGTCAATAACGTAGAGGGAATGGTTATGCCCAACATGGATACTTGAGACTTACCCTAGATCAACACGCCGACGTCATCGGCCAAGTCCCAACGTTAGCTAGGCTTTTGATATCGAGTAAAAAATTGCGTGGATGACTTTGGATATTCTCTGAAATGCATGATTATCTCGTTATATATATGGAGGTGATGTGGTTCCAAATTCTTGCAACCGTTAGTGTGATGTATTTGAAGTTGGTTGCATCCCCTTGGGCGTACCATAGCACCCGGATCGCCAACCTTCGACGTAGCCCCTGCTTCATAGTACGTACCAGCGCGACGTGCAACCCTATTTGGAACCTGCCAAGGTGAGAGGTATCGATGACGGTGAGCCTCTTAGGGGTGTATTCTCCTTTGTACACTGTACAACGACTTTCGACAGTATCAGCCAGCAACAAGAGCAGACCGGAGCTATGTAAACCCGCTCCGTGGAGGACCATCACGTCGGAGCCGGCGGAGTTCAACGGAGTTTGACGGATAAGCGGACAACAGCCGATGTGGAGTCAATCCAGATCCGTGGTTGGCCATTCATAGACGCAGGACAGGTCTTCAGATAAACAAGCGCTTATTCTTGTGAAGAAGACGGGTGTAGAAATTCTCATACTACCTATCTATCTATTATTTCAAGCCTAGGGCGGCCTTGAACCAAGAAATTTTGCTTCGCCTTCACCGCAATCGCGTTGAGAGCAAGAGCCAAGTGTCTCAAAAATGGTGAGATCATCCCGGAAAAGTCAAAATCTTTGACCATCACAACCCAATCAGACGAGGCCATCATGAATCGCGCCAGCCACAAGCGGGTCACCGCGGAGTTGTTATCCAAGTCGGTCAACGATTTATAATGGATGTGCGGACGAATAGGCCCCCGATGCCTCGGCATATTTGTCGTATTTGGCCTATTAAATTCTTTATTCCCGGACTTGGTTCGAACTTTTTATCAACTCTTCGGTCATACCTCATCACCAATAATCACCATGTCTGTGCCAGCCACCTTCAAAGCCGCCCTTCTCCCCAAGCCGAGGGAAACCCATGCCGTGTCTGACCGTTCACTGGCGCCATTGAACTCTGGCGAGGTTGCCATCAAGGTCACTGCAACCGCCATCAACCCCGTGGATTGGAAGATCCGCGACTACGGGGTCTTCATCAAGGAATGGCCCACTGTTCTCGGATCTGATGCTGCTGGCGAGATCGCGGAATTAGGCCCTGATGTGTCGGGTTTCGAGGTTGGCGACCGCGTCTTTTTCCAGGGCATCATTGGTAGTATCGACTCTACCACGTTCCAACAGTATTGCAAGATGCCCCACACTCTCTTGTCTAAAACACCCTCCAACATCTCAGACGATCAAGCTGCAGGTATTCACCTGACGACCGTTGCGGCCGTGACGGCCTTCTACGACAAAACAGGTCAGGGACTGCCAGCACCTTGGGATGAGGGTGGGGATCAGGTTGGAAAGGGAAAGGCCATTGTTGTCCTCGGTGGTAGCTCTTCAGCTGGACAATACGCGATTCAACTCGCTCGTCTGTCAGGCTTTGAGCGTATTGTGACAAATGCTAGCCCTGCACACCATGAGTTCCTGAAGAAACTCGGCGCTCATGTTGTTCTGGACCGAAGTGCAGCGTCCCTAGAAGACTACCAGGCCGCCATTGGTAATCTCCCGCTCGAATTTGTTTTCGACTCTATTTCGGTTGGACAGACACAAAAGCTGGGCGTCAGCATTCTGCAGGCGCTGAAGGTTGAGGGCGGCCGTGTCGTTCTTTTGGGGTCCGTAAACACCGAGGCACAAGAGCTTGGACAATCCACCGAGCCAAAGGTCGCTATTCGAACTGTTATTGGGCTTGGAAGCTCTCCCACTCTCAGGTATTTGAGTGAGCCTCTGGCTAAGAACCTCGGCGGTGAAGATGGATGGATTGCACGAGGGTTGTTTACACCTAACCGTGTCGCTGTTACGTCTGGTGGCTTAGAAAAGTTGGAAGAGGCTCTGGAAAAGAACAAGCGCGGCGTTTCTGGGGAAAAGGTGGTCATTCGGCCATGGGAATAGGAAGACCATCTCTTCTCGAATAGTACCTTAACATAAATCCACGATTGGCAAGAGAATCCTATCTTAACATTACCCTCCGACGACTTCTCTGATTGATAGAGTTTGAGCAACTGGCGGCAGAATCCTACTCTTACAACTTGCGTACTGTATCAGTATACTCGCACCGACGAGGGTTGCTGGACGCTCCTTAGCAGGCAGTGAACCTCACTCTCTCACTCTGAAATGACCTGGCTCGATTCCACCTCTTGACTTTAGTTGCACGACCAGCAACGCTGCTGGTCGGACTGGCGTGAATCAGCCTAGCTAAGCCCTGCTCTCATCGTCTCTGGCAATTGCGACGCTCTTCTCGTTTTCCACAAGCTCCACATTCGCCTTATTTCCCTCCATAACGACAGCAACCTCTTCTAGAGAGACACCTTTTGTTTCGGGGTAGATGAGCCAGATGGTAAATGTTTCCACACCGAGGAGCACGACATAGACCAGGTAGTATCGCCACTTAAGACTGTCGAGACCAATCGGGTTTACAAACTGATTGAAGCCAGTGCCACCCTTGTTGGCGAGCTGCATGATCGCGATACCCTTGGAACGATGGATAAAAGGAAACACTTCGGACACGTATAGGTACTGCAACGGCATCATCAGGTTATAAAAGGCGTAATATATGAAGATGAGGGCCACAACGGCGATGGCGGCAGAGTTATTTGTGTCATCCGAAGCAAATACAGCAGAGGCTCCAGTCCAGCACGCGAAGATGGCGCACATGGAGCCGAAGCCCACGAGAAGTTGTGTGCGGCGAGGAAGATAGTCTGTTCCGACGCTGGCAGCCGTGGCTCCAGTAACAAGGTTCCAGCAGCTGAGCGAGAGGTTGATCTGCTGCTGTTTGAGGCGATCCGTGATTCCAACCGTCGCCAGAACTTTGGCCAAGTAGTAGCTGACGAGACCATTGCCAGCCCACTGAGAGAATAATCCCACGCAGAAGGCGACCGAGACACGACGAATGTTGGATGTGGAGGTGAAGAGCTCTCGCCAAGGACGGGTAGATGCCTCCTTTTCGAGACGTAAGGTCTCGCGAATTTGGAGGAACTCAGCAATTACGAATGGTGAGTCTGGATTACCTTCGCCATGGTACTTGACTAAAATAGCCAGTCCTTCCTCATGTCGGTCCCGAGAGATGAGCCAGCGAGGGGATTCGGGTATGAACCTGCACAGTACAATGTTAGCAGGGGTGACCTTGGGTCATAGAGTGCTGAGACAAGGGCCCGCACCAGATGAATCCGAGTTGAAGAAGCGATGGGAGGATCTGAAAAATTGTAGGGAGGCGCCAGCTCCAGTCACTCTGCCAGCTGTAGGTGCCCAGAGTCAAACCCGCAGCCAAGATGGACCCGACATACCAGGATACCTGGAAGATACTCATGATGACTGCACGCTCGCGTGGATAACACAGCTCAGCTAATAACTGAGCAGCGCCAGACAAAGCAAGACTCAAGCCGAAACCCATGATGGTGCGCGATGCAATGAGCATGCCGATGTTGATCGAGGCCGTTTGGATGATAACCCCGGCAGTAACTACGAGGGAGCCAAGAATCACGCTAAACTTTCGGCCCCAGCGATCATTCAGGTAGGGAATTACAGGAACTGCAGCGACAGAGCCGATGGCCATGGAAGCCGAGATGAGCCCTAGAGTTGCTTTCTCGGGATACCCAAAGTGAGATTGCCACTTGTCGACGGCCTGAAGGCCATTAAGAACACTTCCATCGAAGCCTGGGAGCAGATTTCAGTCTTGGCGCTTGATTAAAGTGGAAAGCGGCAGATGCGTCCATACCTGTAGTTATCTCGACACCTAGGCCGGCGGGTACTAGGAAGGCATAGAGTCTTCTAAGGTTCTTCTTGTGATACCAGGGGGTCTTGTCTTCGGCCAGTAGTCGCGAGACTTCGGACGTAGCCGCGACATCGGCGACGTTGAGATCATGCCTAGCTATTCCAGTTGTTTCTTTCGGCATGGCGGACGATTTTTAAACGCTGGTCTCTGGGCGACGCTGTGCAGTTTTGATGGTCTAGCATCCTCCTAAGGGCCCCCGAGGCAACTGCCTCTTCTTATACAGAACAACTACACCACATCATGCATGACTGGCATGATGATCCTGCCCTCAACACTGGTTACCGATTAGTCGGGTCAATTAAGACCGAGGTAGTTGGTGAAGATCAACAGATGAAGAGCTCGCTTAGAGCCTCTTCCTGCGGGGAGGGGGAGGGGGGATGACCCCATGGGCACCCCGCATTCTATCTCACCATTAGGCTATATGGATAAACCTGGGAATCTGGTACGAAGGAATTCTGTTCGCCAGTCGGTATGGACCATCGTACTTCATCCTTTGAGTGGGCTGGTGTATGGATGATCCGAGCTTCAGGGTTGGGTGTTATACGATGAACATGAGGTATGCCCCCAACTCGGCAACCATGTTTAAGAACCAACTATCTTGGATCGAGACAAGGCTACATATTGATCACGCTAAATTGTGCTTCTAACGGCCAGCTGAAGCCAATTTCCACGCTGAGTCCGTATCATTCCATGGAACCAGGATGGGCAATCGATGAATGTCCCACCGAGCTGTAGGACGCCGAAAACCTGGGATTTACTTATGAGAATAGTCTATTGTCATCAAGTGACACTTTATCTAGGTGAGAATATTGCTTACATACTGCTACATAGGGCCTCTGCTCACCATCACTCGAATAAATGGGACCCATTGTCATGAACTTCCTGGCGGGGGAAGAAACGAAATCTACTTCCATCCAGTTGTTGCTCGCCCATTATCCCCACAAGATACATGGCAGGCGCATTCATGGCTGAGACCATACATAGAGTGGACTTGTTTAGATGGAAAAGTAGAGAATATTCTATTGTAATGGAGTTACTGCTAGAGAAGATTACGCAGATACTGTGGAGCCCAAACCGCTCCCACCCGCGTATCGACCCCTAAGAATAGCCTCCAGAAACTGAGATATGAGTTGAGCAGCATACGACTCTGGTGATACACCCGATAAGCATTCCCATTGTATGCCGCTTTCAGATCCTTGCGATAAACTAATACATCGATTAGATGTCGCGCCTTGTCGTCAAAGAGAGGTTCGCTGGAACTCAGCTATGATTAGAAATGATCTATAGTTAGGGTTACCAACCCTAACCCTAACCCTAGTATGGGATGTCAAGCAGTGAATATCCCGTGCAAATATGGGTACATGAGAGCTTGAACAATCAACAAGCCTATCGGCGATTTCCAACAGGCTTAGGCCGCGTTGCCTCGCTCGAGACCCTTGCCTGTGGTAAGCTCTTGTTTTCTTTTTTTCTTTTTTTTTTTTTTAAGTTGTGAGCGCATTACTGCATCTTACACAAAAATTGCTTGGGCTAGGCCCTCGCGTTGAGCAGTCAGGATGTGTGTAGTGACAACTGGGCAAAATTTCGAGAGGAAATATTTCATTTAGTGGGGATGAATCCATCATCAAGAAATCCACTAGTAAGTTAAGTTATGAGACTGAACGCTTGCTTGTTTGAGAGCCCCCGACTTGGCACGGCATGCTGAAAGAAGGACACTTTCCCTATTGCTTGTAGCTTGAAGTCAAATCGTCTTCGCTTTCGGGTATCGACGGGTTGTTTCAGCTGCGCCTCGCCGCCCTTACCAATAGGTAGGTGCGCGGGCCCTTTATGACATGTGGATATGTGTGATTAAGAAGACGAACATGTGAACTGTCTGTCAGGCGTAAATGATCAAGGCTTTCAGGGTCACGGTCCACATGGCAAAGTCCAACCGGCAGTTCCGGCAGTTATGATTTAACTCCTACATTGATTTATCAATCTCAAACGGTTCGATGAGCTGAGCAAAAAGTAGTCCCGTGAGTCGATCTCGCCATATTATTCGCGTTCGTGATTCGTGGTAACTTGAACGCGCCAGGGGTTTGCTCGCCAGCAAATCAGAAACCTCGGGACCGCCGGGCAAAGGCGACGGAAAAACAGAGCCCGGTCGTCGATGTAACCCCCCCTTGCGATGTATATGCTCTCATGGTGAAACGCGCTAACTTGAAGCAGGCTCCGGAAGCTAGTGGGCAGCTCTTTTCCTCTAACAGTTGACTCTGAAGGTTGCCAAGACTGGGCATCAGGCCGTATTGGTCCTCTACATTCCTCATCTAAGCACGGAGCACTCATCTCCGCGACCCTGCAATTTTGCTTAAAGTTCGTGATGGGTTGGGACCAAGCATATAACTCAGGTTGGCGCCATGACGACACGTCTCTTTTCTCCTCAAGGCTCAACGGTAACCTTGACACTCCCTTGGTAGTCGTTGATCATGAAGCTGCACTCCTTGATCCTTTCGTTTGCTGGCCTTGCCCAGGCAGCACTCGACTGGAAGAATGTCCGTATCGGTGGCGGCGGCGGCTTTGTTGCTGGCATCGAGTTCCACCCAAAAACAAAGGGTGTTGCCTACGCCCGGACCGACATTGGAGGTCTGTACCGCCTCAACTCGGACGACTCATGGACCGCCGTGACGGACTTTACAGCGGGAGACTCCACCTGGTATGTACATGAGAACGGGTAAATTGCGCCATCGCGAGTTTTGGGCACTGACGCCTGCCAGGAATCGTTGGGGAATCGATGCCTTGGCCTTGGATCCATCGGACTCCAACAAGGTCTATACGGCCGTTGGCATGTATACCAATGATTGGTGAGTGAATCGAATAGGTACTGTTGCGTAGCTAGCTAATGTTGGCTATGGTAGGGACCCGAACAATGGTGCTATTGGAAGAAGTAGCGACAAGGGTGCTACTTGGACCTTTACCGACCTCCCATTCAAGGTTGGAGGCAACATGCCTGGCAGAGGGATGGGAGAGCGTCTAGCGGTCGACCCCAAGAACTCTAACATCATCTACTTTGGTGCCCGAAGTGGCGAAGGCCTCTGGAAGAGCACCAACGGCGGTGCCAGCTTCAGCAAGGTCACGTCTTTCACCAACGTGGGCAACTTTGCGCCCGATCCGTCAGACTCTTCCGGATACAACAGCGATCCCCAGGGCCTGACATTTGTCACTTTTGACTCTACTTCATCTGCCCTGAACGGAGCCACGTCGAGGATCTTTGTCGGCACTGCTGACAACACGACAGCTTCTGTGTATGTGTCGACTGACGCGGGCCAGAGCTGGAAGGCTGTTGCTGGCCAGCCTGGAAAATACTTCCCTCACAAGGCCAAGCTGCAACCCAGTGAGAAGGCTCTCTACCTCTCGTACAGCGATGGAACCGGCCCGTATGATGGCACATCTGGCGCGGTCTACCGATACGACATCACTGCTGGGACGTGGAAGAACATCACACCATCTGGTGACATCTACTTTGGCTTCGGTGGACTTGCCGTTGACTTGAAGAAGCCCGGAACGCTTGTTGTTGCATCATTGAACTCATGGTGGCCGGATGCGCAAATCTTCCGATCCACTGACTCCGGCGCGACATGGTCGACTCTTTGGGGCTGGGGCTCAGATGGTAACCAAGTCTACTATTACGGCCTCTCGACGCCCAAGGCTCCCTGGATCTACAAGAACTTTGTCTCCATCGATACAAAGCGCTTGGGCTGGATGATCGAAGCGTTGGAGATCGACCCGTTCGACAGTGACCATTGGCTGTACGGCACAGGCTTGACCGTCTATGGCGGCCATGACCTCACGAAATGGGACTCTACCCACAACATCACGATTCAGTCGCTGGCCGATGGCATCGAGGAATTCGCCGTGCTCGAACTCAAGTCGGCTCCAGGAGGCAGTGAGCTCCTCGCTGGTGTCCACGACAACAGCGGTTTTACCTTTACGACAAAGGATTCTCTCAGCACTGCCCCCAAGTCAGCGTGGGACTCGCCCATGTTTACAGGATCACCAAGCGTCGACTATGCGGGCAACAAGGTCGCCAGTGTCGTTCGAGTAGGAAACACCGAAAATGCACCACAGGTTGCGCTCTCTAGCGATGGTGGCTCGACTTGGAGTGTTCATGGCGGTGCTTCTACGCCTCAGTCTGGAGGTTCTGTAGCTTACTCGGCAGACGGAGATGCTATTCTCTGGTCTTCCAGTAACCAAGGAGTACTCCGCTCGAGCAACCAGGGCAGCTTTGCTTCTGTGTCAAGCCTTTCTTCAGGGGCTGTCATTGCCAGCGACAAGCGTGACAACAAGTACTTCTACGCCGGATCAGGCTCGACCTTCTACGTCTCGAGCAACACAGCATCGAGCTTCAGCAAGGGTGGGACTCTTGGTTCAGCCGCATCAATTCGCGACATCGCGGCCCATCCTGCCAAGGCAGGCGATGTCTGGGTGTCTACAGACATTGGTGTCTTCCACAGTACTGACTACGGCGCGACTTTCACCAGAGTCTCGACCGCCTTGTCCGACACTCACCAAATCTCTCTCGGCCGTGGCTCCGGATCCAACTGGAACGTGTATGCTTTTGGTTCTGGTTCTGCAGGCCCTAGACTGTACGGTAGTGCTGACCTGGGCAAGACCTGGACTGATCTCCAAGGATCCAGGACATTTGGCGCTATCGACAGTGCGAGGTTGACAGGTAGTGGAAACGTCGCGGGACAGGTTTACGTCGGCACCAACGGCCGAGGTATCTTCTGGGCCCAGGGCTCTATCTAGGAGGATGAAAGTGATTTGTGCCTTGTTACATAGTTATTGCTGTACATATGCTTCGTTTCTGTTCCCCTCTGTATATACTTGTCGAGAATTCACAAAGTTTGGAATGTCCTGCTTGTGACTGACTGTCGGTGCACTATCCAGACTTGCGCTTCAGATACTGATCATATGGCGACTCGAGCGACACTTGAGGGTCTCTGTTGTCCCTATACCATGGCAGGGTACCTGGTGTTGCAACCAGCCATTTCAGAGCCACCTCTCGCATCTTGGCCCTAACTGCCGCGTACTCAGGCACCTCGGCCAAATTATGTCTCTCATGAACATCTGATGTCCGATCATATAGTTCGTCCGCCTCATACAGGCGATACACATAAGTGTGGTTTTTGTCCCGAACTGCCAATGCCATGCCGACCAAGGCTGGGTCGTCGTGCTGCAGAGCACCCTTGATGTCATATGGGAATGGACCTTGCTCCAAGAGTGGCTCGTCCTCTCGCAAGAAGCCACCTTCTGTAAATGCGTAGTCTTTATGCGGAATTACAGTCCCATTGTCATCTCCCAACGCGTTCATCGCTTCAACTAGTGAGATGCCATAGTGTTGGTATGTCTCGTTGGCGCCGCCCAGTTGCAACAGTGTGGGCACAAGATCAATCATTTCGGCCATCTCCGAGTAGGTTTTGCCCTGGGGCAATCCAGCGCCCCCTATCACGAGTGGTTCGTGGACGAGATTCTCCGAGACACCTGAAGGCCACTTCTCGACGAGGCCGTAGTCGCCAAGGAACTCCCCGTGGTCAGTGAAGAAGGCTGTGACGGTCTTGTTCCACAGGCCGAGGTCCTTGGTCTTGTTGATGATTTGTCCGAGCTGATGGTCTACACGAGAAACCATCCCATAGTAGGTTGCAATAACCTCTTGCCACTGCTCGTTAGTTGCGCGGATAGAGCCCTGTTCTTTTGCGAGTGTCGTCATGAAGCGAGGAAGATACCCCGTCTGCTATTATTAGAGACAGACGTGGAGATGCTGAAGGGGTCAAGTTACCTTTTCTTCTTTCGAGACCGGAATCGGCATATCCTTGCGATTGTACATGGAGAAGAATGGTTCCTCAACCGTGAACGGAGGATGAGGAAACTGAAGAGGTAGAAACAATAGCCAAGGCTCTTTTGGGGGATACTCTAGCCATTTAAGGGCCCCATCAATCACCGTCTTATCATAGTCTTGCGCAGCCGTGCTGTTCCTCTTCCCTAGATAGAACAATCTATTCCAGATATTGTCCTTGTCTGGCTGGTAACTCTCTTTCGCAAACTTGGGCAGCCCCTGATCGAGAAGGAAGCCGTACTCGCTCAGAGACTCTTCGGTGGCATTCTCAGCGTATAGATCACCGCGAGGGGATAGTGAGGCGACATGATACCCTGATTCGCGCATGGAGCGGAATACGTTTGGCTCCCAAGGCTTGAGGAGGTTGTGTAGCGTGCGATGTCCGCTGACGTGGGGGTACTGCCCTGTGAACATGCTGCACCGGGACTGGGAGCAGGTTGGGGCCTGGATGAAAGTGTTTGTGAATTTGATGCCTTCTCGCGCGAAGGCATCGATGTTTGGGGTTTGGATGATCTGTGACGTTAATAAGTACATGGACTTGGCAGGACACGAGCAGGGATTACCTCATTACCAAAGATGCCGACGCAATCGTACCGAAGCTGATCTGGCATAAAAAGTATCATGTTTGGTTGCTTGATATCGAGGCCGTTTGGCCTGGGTGGGATTTGGTATGGGTTGTCCCTTGTGTAGTTGTATTCATTTGGGTCAGGTATCCTCAAGTCCCGAGGCCAAATTGTACTCTTGGTAGAAGGCAGAGCCAGCCCGCCCACGAGGAGGGAAAGGACCAAAAGCTGTCCTCCAAGATGCATAATAAAAGGCTTAAGTTGATCTGATACTTGCAAAACCAATGTCACGGGGCGCCCGAGGGAAGGGTGAAATGACGTTTATATATGCCAAAGACCCCTTTCGCGCCGGCCAATTGTTAAGCTTAACCAACTACTTAGTATGCAGTCGACTGGGACTGCATGTGTGCCCCGGATTCTGGAGGTCAATGTGCGGGGTTTAATGGCCACTTCGACGTCAACAATTGGTGCTGAATGGCCAGTCCTGGGCATCTTCTCAAGCTACCGAAGCCCGAGTGCCGGTAAGTTGTAGATCCTCCGCATCGGTACTCGGCGAACGACCATACAGGTCGACAAGACCATCCAATTACAGACATCGTCGGGTACTCGTTATTTTTCTCCTCCCGCTGATAATCCGTAAGCGAAGCCAATGAATACCCTTCGGCAGTGGTGTCGGTTACGTTTCCCCCTCCTCAATCAGCTAGGTTGTTCCTCATCCGACTGCCGCCAACGCGCTGCAACAAGAGTTATCTGAGGCCCAGGCCGGAAACCGGACCGCGCGCTCTGAAGACAGCCTCATAATAGTATAAGATAGAAGCCAACTCATTAAGATTATGGGACAGCTGTTCGGAAATCTTTCGTCATAGACCAGCTTCGGCAGTGCAGCTTCCGGGAAAGTCCCCTTGGTGAATGAATGCACGATATGGGAATAAGCGGATAGATAATAGCACGATATGAGAATAGTCCATGTCATGAATCCTTTTAAACTGTTCAGTAAATGCTTCTTTAAATGATAAATCGTACCTTGTTCAAGTTCAGCAGGATACCCAATAGGTCAGCTCAAATTGCTAGCCAACGCAGGTCTGGCAGCACTAAGTCAATACGGTCACCCCAAGTTAGCTCTGTGGCTTACAAGGTATACGCTAATTTTACCAAATCTGAGAGCGATGTTGAAAAAGCTAGGTGGGCGAAATAACTTGGCTAGCTGGCGGTGGCTAACTAGGAGAATATGGCGGTCTAGACCAAGTCAAGCCGACTCTCTTATCTCCCTGGGACCGGTAGCACGACATTAGATGGCTTTCCCTCGATATATTATAATTAATAATAAGTTACCATCAGCTGATGTTGGAAAACCCTTCTAGGGATCTGCTTGTACTCATTCGGTATTAGCGCATCAAGTACCTGGAATAGGCCAACGGATAGTCTTCGTATCCTTCACCCCCGTATTTGTAGGTCCCGAACACCGATTGGTCTCAAAGCCAGTAACGGCTTACGGCCGTCAAGGCCATCCATCGCTTGGTGGCGCAAGCTGACTCGGTTTCATATAAGGTAGATATCGCTGGATGATTGGGTATTCAAAATGTGGACTGCTGACACTGTCCCTCACCTCAAGAGTGCAAGACCATCTAGCTCTTATTGTTGTTTCGCTCGGGGGGAGACGCGCAATCGCGGCATCTTAGTTGAGTCCGCCACGGAGAATAATACTGGCGTATTGATCCGTATTAAATACGCCGCAATTGGCTGTTGACCTTGGTTCTAAGTGCTTACTGTATCGTGGCTAGACTAGCTAGGGAGCACGCGGGGTGGGGCTCCGCGGATCTCCGCAAAGCACCGCCGACTCCATATACTCATTCATACAAAATCTCACCAAAGTTAGAATAGCATGGCGATTAGATAGGTTTGTGGGCCAGTTGATAGCGTTAGCTCAAGATCACCGGCTTCGCCAGGCGAAAAGGTTGACGACAGCGATGGGTCGTCATCTCTGGCGAAGTCGGGGACACAGCACCAAATTACATATAAATTACTGCTGGACTTCAAATGATGGAAGGAAATTCAAGTTCATCCTCAAGGCCCAGATAAAACTCCATACCTACATCAGTCATGAAAGTCCCAGAAAGACCAGGCTCACCAGGCAGGTGTGCTTACTTCACGGTATGACCTTCGTCATTTCTCATCACAGCTTTGAACTAAATCCAACAGCTTTTAACCAACGATGAATATGTGACAGGTAAAGTTGGAAAGAATATCCCGTCCTACTCACAATGGCTTGCTAATGTTGGCTGAAACAGCCGCCATGGTGCTGGCTCAATCGCTCAAGAACACACAAACAAGTATACCGATGTGTGCAATGATTGTCGCTGAGGCCGTCAACAAAAAGTCCCAGAAGCAACTGTACAACACCTTTGATGATGTTGTTTCTGTCGAAAGAATTAGAGGCATCGGCGATGATAACCTGAAGGCCATCGGACGGCCCGACTTGGGCGATACTTTGACAAAACTGCAGGTCTGGTCACAGACGCAGTTCGACAGGGTCCTTTTTCTCGACGCGGATACCCTAGTTCTCTCCAACCTCGACCATCTGTTTGATCTGCCATCGGCAGTTGAGCTAGCCGCTTGTCCAGACCCAGGCTTCTCAGACTGTTTCAACAGTGGTGTGATGCTGTTGAAGCCCAGCGACTCAACATTTTCTGAGTTACGTCAATTCGCCGCGGTGACACCCTCTTTTGACGGCGGTGACCAAGGGCTTCTGAATATCTTCTTTGGGGATGGCACACGGCATCATCCCTGCAAAACCCTAGAGGCCACTCAGAGCTCCGTGTCTAAACTGGGTGAAAGCGGGGAAAGAAACTGGTACCGACTTAGTTTTACGTACAACATGGCGATGCACAAAGTGTATCGACTGTACATTCCCGCTGCTCTTCGGTATGAGAATGAGCATAAGATCTTGCACTTCATTGGAAAGATGAAGCCGTGGCACTTTGAGGGTGGCCAAGTCCCGCTCTCAGATGATTCGTCGCCTTACGAACGCTTCTACGCTGACAGGGTGAATCATTGGTGGCAGGTCAGGCGGTCCCTGATGGGCTGATGGAGGGATATCCCTGGCAGCAATACATCCGTATTCAAATAGAGCCGACTTAGCAATACAATCAGTGCATGCGCCTGTGCCCTTGATTTCTAACGGTGACCAATGCGATTAGCATCCGGCTACGAATCACGCATTAATTCTTTACTTGAGCACTCGCTATGCAGATTTCTAGAGGCAAAGAGCCCCCAAAACCCATGCCTGTATATGACTTTTCTTTCTAGATGGCTGCAGATGCAATGCGCCTTGACCATGTACATTTCCTCTATGCCTTTGACCAGTCTATTGTTAAACCCATCTCAACCACCTTTTTTTTGTAGAGAAAATCATGCCATTAAAGATTTCATTTCTAACACTCACTCAAATCAACTGGGATAGTGCAATCCACCAAACCAATTCTCATCTAGTCCCCAGGTAGCTAGACCTACGGTCCAGCTAGCCAACCCCAGCCATTGGGTTCCACGTCGTCAGCTTCAGTGCCGGGTAAAAGCCCAAGGCTATCGTTGTATGTCATTCGGGAGGGGAAAATTCCCAGAGCTTGGATATACTCATCGAATTCGGTAATGGCTTCGCTGTTGAGAAGCTCGTTCGAGGCGCGTATCTCTGTGAATTGCTGCGCGATATGGAAAAGCGCCTGAAACTGGCGGTGAATATTTGCCGTAGCCTGCGAATACATGCGCGCAGACTCTAGAGATGCAACAAATGCTCTCAATCGGTCCAGGTCTTGTGCGTCTCCTGATTCTATGACATGACAGAATATGGCGATGAAGGGTACAAACGGGTTATATAGAACCGTCCTTGAGAATGGTCAGTACGAAAGGTTTGTGTTGCAGTCCAGTGTGAGCAAGAGATCTCACCAATTGACGTAGATGTCTATGTGTCGCCCACTGTCAGGTCCTAGAGCTTCGCAATACTCTTGATGCTTCTCGAGAGCAGTCCTCGCGGTCATGATGCACTCTGAGGCAAAATGATGTGTTGAACCCTCATCTGGAGGAAGAGCCTTGAGAATCAGAGTCAAGGTGGAGTAGAACAGAACGCTTTCTGAGAAGAAAGAGAGCTCTGTCTCTTTTCCAGATGCTGTTTTCCATTTGTTGTTGCTCGGCTGGGTCCCATCACAGTTAAAAACGCTCTTCGTCGTGTTTGTTAGCCATGGGGAGACTCACACTCATTTCCTCCGCCTGCTTGTAGATCTTTTTGGTGTCCTCGACAAGCGAACGAGCCCAGGTCGCTCTTCTCTCCGGAAGCTCAGCGAGTGCTGCGGGGCTATACAGCATCTTGTAGATCTTTGCCTGTACTATGGATAATCTAATCCAGCGAATGAAGCAAGACGTGTATGCGCTGATATTCGGGTCATCATGTTGCGGCAGTGGTACGGTGATGTCGTAATCCAAAATAGACGAGGGTCGGCCCAGTCGCAACGAGAGTCCCTTCTCTACACTGTAAAGTGACCAGAAGAGCCATGCTTTCTGATTGGTCTCTTGCCTGGATTCAGTCTTTGCCGATGATGCACGGTGGAATCCGGCAGTGATGCTCATGTGTATGGCGGTAGTTACTAGACTCCAGGCGAGAGAGGTTTGGGATGATCTAATTGCGTGATAAACCTAGGAGCTAGTGTCAGAACAACTGCATGGAGTGAAGGGCTCGAGACACCCACAGCAAAGGTGAGAGCTGTAATGTGATCTACCGTGTGTGGCATGTGAACTGGAAGCCTGGATAATGCGGTCTCGAGGTTTCTCTCACAAAGGTTCATCTGCTGTTGAAAGTCGCTTTGTAGCTCAATATCATCGGTGAGTAGGATGCTCCGTAGGAAGATATCGATAAGCCCCCCATTCACAATAATAAAATCGGCGAGTGTAGGGGTTTCTCCGGGTGTGTATACCCTGTTTAAGTATCCCATGAATTTCTGGGCTGTCAAGAACATGTGAAATCCCATCGACTCGAAATGGGGGTTCCCTGAGTAGATCTGCGTCAGTTTGCCCTCGCATCAACCAGAATAGCAAAGTGAAACTGACCTTTCATCATATCCATGACTACCAGTACAGTTTGAATCGGCGGCATGGACAGTTCGCCTTGGGATAGCATTGGCGTCGAATCGAGCCTTGGGTTGTGCGAAGATGCCATCCCGTACGCATCGGGTATTTCGCCATTGATGCTGATGAGCCGGCGAAGGTCCTCCATACCCTCGGCCATTTGATCTTGCAAAGATGACGTATTCACTGCTGTCTCGAGTAAGTTGTTCGCCATGGCTGTGTGGGCGGCCAGTGACGAGTCGCCCTCAAAAGCAGACAATTGTGTTGATGAAGCGTATGATGGTGTAAGAGGAAATGCCGCATGAGTGCGAAGTGCGGCGTGAGTACTTGCTCCCTCATTGATTGTGCAGGGTCTTTTGCGCTTGGGAGACTCAGAGGAGGGTGCCGCACTGGCTGATGATGCTGAAGTACACGGTTCCAGTATGCCAATTACATGCTGCAGTTGCTTCTCAATGTTGCTGATCTTGTTTTCGCTGCAGAGGTTGAACCGTTAGGAGAGACGCTCCGATACACTAGTTACGGGCATAGGTTGATGCTTACTACACAGAGGTGATATGAATACGCTGTCCTTTGACGGCCGATCTTTGGCGTGGTGGATACTCGCAATTCCAACCTTTTTTGATGCAATTTGAGCAAGGGTCAACTCGATCGCAGGCAATCTAACATGGTCAATTCTCAGTCATAGAATCTAGACTATCATCACGAGAGATTAGTACCTTTTTCTCTCTGCAAGTGATGCACTGATAACAATTGGTCAGTGTTAAGTGTTCCTCAAATTGGCAGAGGGCCGAACTCACTGCAAGCCGGTGCCCGTTTCGGAGAGGCGCTAGTGGCCGCTGCGCTGTCTGATCCTGTGACTCAACATCAGAGTCTATGCACGATTCGTCGACGTCCATGGCTGCGGCTCAAGTGCTGCACTTTCAGAGTGATGGCTGAGCATCTTCCGGAACCCGAGAAACTGCGAATCCGGCAGTTAAAAGGTCGTGAAAGGGGCTCACGTGAAGTGGGTCAGGGGCGAGGTCCAAACTAGAGCTGATTGGATAACTCGGTGCTCGCAACTTCTCGGTGTCCGGAAGCATAGACGTTAACTTTTGTTAGTGCCGGAGCCAACGGGCGAGCTACGGACTCGGGGTCCTCGCGTTGCGGGAACAAAGATTGACGTGGTTGATCAGGCAGACTTGACAGAAGATTCGGCTCTTAAGTGTAAACAAATACACTTGCCGTGCCGTTTACCGATTGCCAATGAAGACGCTCATTGGAAGATGCTCGGCTAGTGTCACCGTTCCTCTCTCTTCTCATACGTAGCCGACCTAGCACGTCTTCTCAAAGAGACCCGGGCATGCCGAAACAGCTCCTAGGTTCCAACGGGGAATCCACCCAAATATGACCAAAGCTCGGCCTTGTTCGCTTACATCGTGCGATGCTATACCGGACTCGAGCCGTTCGGGCCACTCGCCACCCACGGCGCCATTCTCCCCCCGGCATTTCTGAATGTCATTGAACGACTGAATCCCCACATCCATGACTTGCCTAAAGCTTGGCAGCCCTGGAACTTACTCCCAAAACCGTAGTTCGCCTTAATTTGGGTGTTGTTCGACCGAAAAAGTATCCACCCGGCACCAAGGGTTTTTCGTCTTGAATTCTCGCATTAGGTATTTATGCTTAAGCCCCGGTCCTGAAAACTACCTCGTCTGCCAAATTCGCTCCCTCCCTGACTAAGTTCCTATTTCTATATCAACTGCCTCTGTCATCAGCACATCCTGCCACATCGAGCATCCTCTACTCCTCAGTCTCCAACCACGAAAGCAACTCGACGCCCTGCGGGTTTGGCACCGCATCATATACCCCATTCGGTGTAGTGATTCCTTGGGCATACTCCACATATCCAGCCAGCCAATTGCTTCCAGGGCCCTACCATTTCTGCCCTCGCCATGTCGCTACTATGTTCTGCCAGTGCTAAGACGCACAATCGCTTATCAGTGAGCCCCCTAGGTCCTGTTCCCTGTCCTGCATCTTATTCATTCTCATCCGTCTAGCCACCAATCCCCGACCTGATCGACTCTCTCATGACCCACCGCATCAGAACCCTCAACGAACTCGTTCGCATAGAGCGAATCGCCGCATTCTGCCAATCAGAATCCGACGCCCGCGCATTTCAAGTACCAATGACGGCCGCCTGGGCCAGCTACGTGACCAGTCATCAGCTCCTCGTTGACCTTCACGGCTTAACGCGCAACTTCCCTTTTAGCGGCGAGATTGTGTCGGAATCACATTCTCGCGTCATCAATGATCCTTTAAGCAACCGCAGCTGGAACTTGGCGTGGCTGTGCCTCATGAAGATCAAAGAAGATGGGCTAATACCCCTGTTTGCGGCCGTTGAATCGGCCAAGCCTGAGATGTGGGGAGACAAGACACCGACGCAAGAGGAGATGGAGCAACTGGCCATGTGCTTCGAAATGGAGTGGTCAAAAGCTGTGGAGGTCATGTTGAGACACTGGCTAGTGCCCCCAACTTGGTGCTAATATGTATTTACTGTGAAAATGGTGAAATTTATGAACTAAAGGCAGGCGTTGATACATCAGGTATTGGTTTGGTTGAGCGTATTTAGAGAATAGATATCTTCAATTTAGGAAAGGCCTCTCGAGCTCAATTGTAGACCACTATGCTTGTTTTCCCCTATATAAGTTTGCTTTAGTTTTCGTCTCTCCCACACCCTTGGACATAAGAGAGTAATACATCAGCAAAAAAACACTTTAAAGTACACAAAATGGCATTTTGAATTGGTCCAATGCCATGCTATACAATATAAGTTTGCTTCAACCCGCAAAGATGGCATTCATGGTCGGTCAAATCTAGGCCTTCAATTGAACACCCTTCTTTAATACGCCCGCCTCCAGGAGGTATTGTGGTAGATCCTGGGGCTCCGCGATACTGGTGACAATCTTGACAACCCCTCCAGATGTCTCGACGGTGTAGCGGCCCTTGCCATATACAACCACTAGTGCCACGTGCAGGTGTTCCATGTTGTTGAGCTCAACTTTGTAAATGTGATGAACGTAACCCTCGAATCCAGGCATTGTTAAAAGATGGAGCTTGTGAATGTTCGGTTGCTGTAACTTGTTTTATCTTTCGATTTGTTGTAGGAACTGGTGTCAGGTGCTGGATCGGCTGAGGAATCAAAGCAGCAGTCGGCGTATTTATCCTTGATTGGTTTCCTAGCTAGTTGATATAGCTCACGACGTCTTAAACACAATTTACATGAATTACAGTCAGCAGACATGATGTGTCCTCCACAACTCCAATAGATTGATTCACTCCAATTGCTGAAAGATGAACTGTAGAGTGCTATTCAGAAACCCTACCCTCGAGGGACGAAACGCGGTCAAAAGTGAACCTAATTTAGTATCAAGTTATAAATGAATCTCACGTGCTAAAACAAGTTGCGGTTCGTTCTATGTGGATCATCGTCAAATGGATGGGTTGCGACAGGTAATAACACTGAAGGGTAATTTCTCAACTTGTTCAAAAAGCAACAAACCATTTCTACGACGTGTCATGTTCATAGTAGTCCCAACACATCCAAGGAAATAGAATAATTGAGGAGAGGTAGAAATCGTGGACCGAAACAAGATCCCTCCACGAACAAGCTTCCCTGTATCCTCTACGCGCGAAAACGTTCTCACTGTCTTCGTAAGACTCAGAAGCACCCGACGCTCCGGAAAACGGGGAGAGCGAGACAAGAAAGCTAGCTTCAGAGCAGCGACTGCCAGTGAATCTGATAGTCAATGTATCCGCATCAGTTCCCCTAGGGGTCATCCCAAGCCCGCCGAAAAATTGAGCTAGGACTGTGCATAAAGACATGGTTTATGAGACTATATTTTAGCGACGCCGAACGTGAGCAACTGACGGGACACATCGAGTCTAATCTAATCGATTCTCTAGGCCCAATCGATGCTGACTTGAAGGATTCAGGACCGTCATTGGTGGCACTGTCTCACTAATCGAACTCTTTCGGGAATTGAAATAGAAGCGGTTTCGCCTTGTGGGTGTTGCTCGGGTGAATTGTTCTTCGATATCAGATACATATTTTGCCAGGTCAAGGAAAATCGAGATCTCGATGAACTACTACGTTCACGATGCTTCACTGAGCTGACCTCCCTTGTGAATGTTACTTTCTGGTTCCGAAGCACTTTATGTAGTCTCACCCGTCTCAAGATCGTGGAAGCAACTCGCTGCCTATCTTACCGTATTTAGGGGTATCGTATTCCAGTTAGGCATTAATTAGTCCACGGAGAGGTCGTAGTTGGCTTGTAAGGTCTGTCATAAGACGTTAATCATCATGTCGCCTGCAGAAATACTAAGAGCGGAACACTTGCACCTAGATCACATGATTCACCCTTTTAACATTTATGCAGTCAGCGTCCTTCACCTTGCCTCGGTATAGTTACATTTTGCCCATCTTACACAGCAACATATCCCAGCGGAAAACTACAATCCATCATGCTTCCAGCCCGGCATGTCTGCAAGATCCTTCGCCGGAGCTGCCCGTCGAGACTTGAGGGCGTCGCCTCCTGGTCTCCACCTCCAAGCCTCAGTGAGGTCCTGCTGCAAAGTGCCTTCCAGCAGCTCGACCACATGCTTCCCAATGTTGGGTAATAGCTTAAAGGTGTGACTGAGGAAATCTGTTAGAGAATGCATGTCTTGACGTTATGGCAAACATACCCGCTATCACCCGTCGCCAGGATGAGGTTCTTCCACCTTGGGTACTCGCAGATGAGCAGGTTGGCATCAGCGGTGTCTGTGCACCAGCACATGGCACGATCCACGATTCTCTTATCCTTAAGACCCGGCAAGAATCGAGCAATGGCTTTTCGAATGGTAACTTCTGAGGCATTGGGGTAGGTGTCTGTTGGGTGACTCGCGTGTGACCGGGGGACCGAGATGAGCTTGGGTTGGCTGGCACCATAAGGCTGGTGTTTTTTGAAACGCGAGAAGCCCGGGAACTCGTCGCACACCTTGATGGTGCCGTCTCTGCAGGTACGCTTAGTATGTGTTTGTCCTTTCTGTGTGTCGGCATGTAACTTACTCGCTGGGCTCGAAGAAGAATCCGTATTCGCCATCGTACACCACGGGAACATTCTTGTACTTCTTAGCCTCTTCGGGAGTCAATTGGATGTGGGCTAAGACCCAAGCCTGATAGAATATTCAGTCAGCTCTGCAAACGAAGAAAGCTTTCCGGAAGACGAGAGCCATGAGGCTGCACTTACTTTTGACACGCACTGATCCTCGAGGTCTATCAGTGTCGGAGTCCACGCGCCGGCAGCCAAGATAACCTTGTCGGCATGATACTGGGTGCCATCGACAGTTTCGACGCCATTACACGTCGATCCGTCAGCAGCAAAGAGAGGTTTCTTGAAAGTGCCGGCCCTAGTATTGTGTAAGTAAAAATTTATAACCTTGGAATGGTACACCATACCCGCCAAACCCGAATTGCACACCCTGGCTTTTGAGAAACTGCCCTATTGAGTTGATTGCCTTTGCTGCCGCCAGCCACCCACCATCAGTGGTCAACAAACCTTTCCATCCCTAAGGGTCCCTGTCAGCTTCTCTCGGTAGACTGGTGATGTCATCTTACTTGTACGTGCTCCTTTGTAAACCAGGGCAATTTTGCCAAGATGTCGTCCTCGCTATCTAGCCAAGTATTCGTCTTATCGAAACCCGCACCCGCCTTGAGCAGGGACTGGTGTTTTCTTTTGAGATTTTCAATACCCTCTTTAGATGATGAGCAATCAACCTAGCGCGTCGTTAACTTGGTGAACCAGTCAACTGACCCGAACATCTCACCATGCCAACGTTGTGAAAAAAGGGCTTGAACAGTGGGTCATTCTTCCACATGTCCAAAGCCTCGAGTGATAATTGTAAGTCAGCCTTGTTACGTAGCCGGATACTCATGATCTTGTTGAGATCAAATCCCGCGGATTGTGATGACGGGATTGGATACACATCCAGGACGGTGATGTTTGAAGGTGTGTATCCAGAGCGGATCAGATGTAAGGCCGTGGACGATCCCATTGTGCCACCTCCACCCACGACAACTACCTTTGTGTCTTCTCGTGACGGCGTCATGTTTACGGCGTTTGTGGACCAAACTGGGCTGTAAAAGAAGCTTATCGAATCAAGGTTAGAGTGCTATAAACAAGGAGGTAAACAATTTCTGGGACCTCTCGGGTAGTTAAGGCGATAACAGAAGCCCCACTATTCCGTTATCTGGGCCGATAATGCCCAAGCGATATCGGTAGCTCGCTTGGACCTTCGTGTTTCGGGTCAGAAGCCAACCCCATGGGGATATTTGATAGGAGGCCTTCTGCCCGACTCTTATTGGTCAGGAATGAGCTAATGACAAAGTTTTGGCAGAACAGCTGATTTCCCCACCGACGACTCGCTTGGACCTTCACCCTTTCTCGCCGACTCCGCTTTTGATTAGACAATTTGGGCATTCGCGTGGACCTTCAATGGACCAACAGCGATTAGACATCGGCTAGCCCAGGCACCATGGCCTAGATAACGCGGGGATATCTTGGGGCAATCTGTATAAGAAGGGACCCCAGACTGTCTCGATGGCATCGTTAGGTCATCCCAGTGTCGCTTCGACTTGACCAATCGCCATGGCCGACTCCAAGACTGAACCAGACTCTGCCCGACCGGCAGCCGACGCCAATGAGACGGCCACGACTGTCGAGGTTGCCATTCCCAAGTGGAAGCGGGTGTGGCAGCACAGTTTGACGCAGATGATGCTCCTGAGCATCCAGGCTTTCTGCGGCCCTGCCATGTCGGACGCAATTGCAGGTGGGTGGTCTATCCGCATGGCCTCGTGGTGCGTCGCCAACTAACAATGCCCAGGCCTTGGCGGTGGTGGCCTTGCGACTCCCCAGGTGTCCAACATCGCGACTGCGCTCAGATACACCATGCTCGCTTTCAGTACGTGACCACACGCGCAGAATGAATCATATCGCGACTAACAATGGCCATCAGCCTGCTTCATGGGAGGTCCCATCGTGAACAAGCTCGGAGTCAAGTGGGCTCTGGTCATCGGCTCCATGTCCTTCCCCGTCCAAGGATCCGCGTATTACTGCAACAGCAAATTCGGCAACCAATGGGTGAGAGAGTTCCTTTGCGTTCCCCATTGTATGCGCGCTAACACGACGTGATGCAGTATCTCATCCTTAGTGGCGTAATCGGAGGAATCGGTACTGGATGTTGGTACGTTGCTGAAGCCGGTGCTATCATGACGCTTGCGCCCTCTGGTGCGCGAGGCAAGTATCTTGCTCTCTGGATCGTTTCTCGGAATCTGGGGCAACTGGTTGGCGGTGCAATCAAGTAGGTGCTTGGATTCAACTCGCTACGAGTTTGGCTAACCACTACCAGCTTGTCAAAGAACAACGAGAAGGGCGTTAGCGGTGGCGTTACGCCAGACACTTACATCGCCTTCCTGATCATCGAGTGCATGGCGTAGGTATTTCCACGCGACAATGCCTGTATTCTGGCTAACGTCTTTGCCAGTTTGCCATTTGCCTTCATGATTACGCCGTTTGAGCGCGTCATTCGGTCGGACGGCACACATATCGTCACAGCCGAGGCCCTTTCCACCAAGCAAGAGATCAGACAGATCTCAAAGACCATCACCTCGAGACTCATTGTGCTCTCTGCCCTCTGGGCACTGTGGTCGTTCTTCTACAGGTTGGACGGATTCTCATCTTTCTACGCGTTGCCTGCACTAACGACGAGATAGCGGCTCTTGGTCAACTTACCTTGGTATCTACTTTTCCGTCCGGGCCCGCGCCCTGTCATCGCTCATCTCGCCTTTCTTCTGCATGTGAGTCTGGTGCGCCTTTGATCTCTTCTACAAACCACTAACGCATCTTTAGTGTTGGCTGCTTTGGCCTCGGATTTATCCTCGACTCCAAGCGCTTCTCACAACGTCGTCGCGCTCAGATTGGCCTCTACACCGTTGTCACCCTCAACGTCGGCGTCTACATCTGGTCCATCATCATGCAGGTCAAGTTTAGGCGTAATGATCCTGGCGCCATTGATTGGGATGACAGCCTCTATGCCTCGTCTTTCTTGCCGTACTTCTTTGTGCAGACTACAGGCCCACTGTCGCAGTCGTACATGTATTGGCTCTTGTCATCGTTTGCTACAAATGCGCAGGGTATGTATTCGGTGTTGTGTCATAAATCTCCTGATACTAATGACTTCGTTAGCAAATGTACGTAATGGAGCCGCATTCAGATGCATCGAGGCCATTGGCCAAGCGATTGCCTACGGCATGAACACCCAGACAAAGAGTGATCCTCTCGTTGGATTGTACGGACCTCCCGCCCTTACCCCTATTTCAGTAAAACATACTAATGACTACTTTAGCTGCGTGACATTTGCCTTGCTTGGCGCTGCTCTTCTCCCAATGATAATGCTTGTGAATACGACGCCGGATAAGATTCCTGCCGACGAGATCGCTGAACAGCAGTTGCATGCACTAGGAGAAAAGACAGGAGACATCGAGGTCCGTACTGTCGATCGTGACCGCGAGAGCGCCAGATAATGAGGATCCTGTATGGCCCTGGAACGAAGATGAGCTTGGCCTGTTGATCTTTACGGCGGCACTGGTAGTTTAGAGCTCAAACGACTACAACGTCACGCAAGGATGCAACAACACATGGTGTAACGGCCTTTCCGCCACCAATTTTGGGTCTTGTCTCGACAGTCTAAAGGCATAGTCATGGCTAAAGTTCAGGGGTTAGATGCCATGGTTACTGGGTTAGCCAGGGTAGAACGTCGATGAAGCATGCTGAGTTGCAACGAAGTCGGTCTAGATCCTACTCTATGCGTAGGTGATGATACTGCACACAGCATCGGTGCATTAGATATCATTACGTGGGTAGACTAAGGTGTTTTCGGCAAACCCCTTCTGGATCGAAACATGTGTTACCATCGCTAAGAATCACCTTGAGCTAAAAGCTCATCTCGACTTGTACTGCGTGGCACATTTGAGGGTTGTTCGTCGTCTAACGAGCAGGATCATAGGTATGTAAAGACTGTTTTGATCAAGTAGTGCGCTGTGAAGCACTCCTAGCCTATCACAATAGTAGTTAGCCGTCTTCCCCTGATATTGAGTACAACCAAGGCAGTGAAGTCCCACCCCAACACAAGTTGCCTTAAACACTCTGCTTAACCCCATAAGTTCCATCATCCTGGTTAAACGTCCTGTCACTGTTCCCGTCTTCGTGGTCGCCCACTACAACCGTCGTCTGGACCGTCTTGGTAATGCCATGAGGCTCGGGATAGGTGGCTAGATGGATCTCAGACCCGTTGCTGCCTTCACGAATAGGACCAGTCTTGCCTAGCTTGCTCATGATTGTATCGCCTCGCCTGGTTCCGTTGGGGCCACTGACGGCAACGCGGGAGGTGACATAGTTTGTCGGGTTGGACTTATCCCTGCTGCTCGAGTACCAGCCTTCGTTTCGTCCGGTGGCGGTGCTTCGAACAACCTTGGAGATCAGGTTGGCCATGAGAAGTTCGATGTATAGCTTGGCGGTATACGCGAGGGGGGCGAATTGAACGTATCTGTGCAATCAGTGGGTTAGCTGACAACTAAATCGTTGAAGGGGCGTCGACCGAGTTGTAGTTTTCTTTCTTGATTGCAAGGCGGTTCACTCGAGAGTTGCAACTTACATGAATTGGTTCTCAAGACTGAGAAAACCCAGTAGGCACGCATCCAGGATAGTAGAAATCATGACCATCCCAATATTGAAGTTAAAGAGTCTCCAATATTTGCTTAGACCATCGGCAATAAGACGGTAGCGAACTAGATATAGGAAGTAGAGATTGAGCGACAAGTCGATAATGAGGAAAAACGACTTTTCGATTTTCTCAAAGATGATGTTGAGTTCGACCTGGGCGGGAGTGGCACCGTCGAGATGTGCTACTACCCAGATGTAGCACACGGCAATACAGACGACGGTGATGGAGGCTGCGAGACCCCATTTCAAGTAGGCGGCCTTGCGCTTGTTGGTCATGATCAGAGCCACTCGGTTGGCAATGATCTGGGGCAGCAGCTCAACCTGGAACGACCACAAGAGAACCGCAAGGATATAGTACCCAAGACTAGAGATTTCTGCGTAAGCAATGGTTCCTGTGCACTAGGGCTGGTATAACTTACGATCCTTTAATGACGCCATTGATGAAGAGAATGGTTGTGATGGCAAAGACCAGGTTAGCTAGGGCCTCTCCCCAGACGAGAAATAAATACGCATTTCGAAGGCTATGCGTGCGTCTCCAAATACTTCGGGTTTGCTGGCAGGCTTTTGAAAAGGCAAAGATAAAGATGCCCACAAAGAGGCCGAAGAAGAAGGCGGCCAGATCCATTGCAAGCGACGGAGCAGGACGCGAAAAGGAGAGACAGAAGAAGTGAACAACTGAAGGAAGACTCGAAGGGGGACAATATACGATGCAGGTCTTATAAACTCAGCCAGTCTCCGCTGAAGGAACAGTTAGGGGTTTCGAGCAACTCGGAACTTTTTCAGTCAGGTATTCGCCGACCGAGGACGGGTGGTCCTGGTAGAACAATACTACTCTCTGCTAGCCCTTCACCTAGAAGCCTGCCAAAGACACGTGCGAAAGGAGGCCAGCGACCACCTTGGATCACAGTGCTTACTGCGGCTGCATAATCGAGATAGGTCAACACCACTACAGAGTGCCATCTTGTCTCAGCTCTGAACACCGTGTGTCTCGGGAGCCATTACGTTGCAGCGGGTTGGGTATCGACGATCTGCGCTCGGCACTTGGACGACTGGGAGCGCGGTGCTTGCAACGGTCCAGCCACCTACGGCTTGGCAGGTCGCACCCAGTTACAGCGGGCAAGGGTGACGTAAAGTCTAACAAGTGGTCCGGGTCAGGCTTCGGACCAAGCGGACACGCCCCCGCGCGGCAGGGATAAAGATCCAGTTTGATGCTTTCGGGGCGGCTGTGAATCCGTCGGTAATCTCAGGGAGACAGTGCGTTCTCGGCTTCGCCGCCGCAGTTAAGAGAGACCTGGGAAATAGCAAATCCTTACAGAGTCATTGGCCTGTGCCTGTTAAGTGTCAGGGTCATGCCTTGAACCTCTGCCGTGCGAAACGCCGGCTCTTCCTTGACAGTTGCTCCGCTGCTATGTCGATCATCCCCAGAAATAATTCTGCCCCTTAACCCGCTAAGGAAATAGCTCCGCTACTAAAATCTCCCCGAGAAGATCACCAACGTTCGTATAAACCCCTGCCTCCCGGTGTCTGGTCCCCGTTTGTCTCCTCTTTACTCCGCAACGTTAGACGGGCCTAGAACTTTCCGTTGTCTCAAGTACCTAATTGTACGTCATTGGACCGGCGACAGTGGCCGATTCCGATTCCGACACCGAGTGCTTCCAGAATAACTTATATTCAACTAAAAACAGTATTCATTACTGTCATTAATTTAGACTCACCTCATCCACCCTCAACGATGCCTCCTTATACAGGAAACCCGAATGATGTTGACCCAGCGACACTGGGTGACACACTGAAAGGAAGCTGTCTCTGCGGTTCCATCAAGGTTACCATTACCGACTCGGAGTTATGGACGAAGCGCCGTGGTCACCTATGTCACTGCGCGAATTGTCGCAAGGTCGCGGGGAGTTACGTCGCAAGCAACTTCAACATCGAAGAAGAAAAGGTCCAGATCGTCGACGACAACCAAGTCCTTAAAAAGTTCATCGACAAGAACACAGGGAGCGGAAAACCAGTAGACCGGTATTTCTGCTCGACCTGCGGTTGGTAAGTCTGCATGCTTTAGCGGCTGCTACTGCATCGTCAAGGGGTTGACACAAGGGTAGTCCGGTCAAGTCAATTACGCCCCTGCTTCCAGGACGCGTCATCGTCAAAATGGGCATGTTTCCACGGATTCCTGCACCAGAGTGGGAAACATTTGCGCTGCACAGGCACGACTGGCAGGGGAAGCATGACGGGGTTGTGCAGTGGCGTATTAAGGTTGGCGAGGAACAGTTGTGAGACTCAGGTTGTTATCATCACAGGTTCAAAGTCAAATCCTATAGCTAACCTAACTGATAACACGAAACCAGAATACACTCCAGCAATATTATTCCTCGTTCCTTCTGCTCCGCCTGGTTTACCACTCCGGCTCCTCGTCCTGCACAGGCGCGTCTTGGCAAAAGCCTAGTGTCGCAGTCCCGAGTCCCCGACCGTTCATAACTGCACAACTATCACAAATACAGAGTCCGTCGATGGCCATTTCTTTCGCACTTCCTTGCATGCGGTCTGGCAACCTCTTGAATCCTTCGTGAAAGATATGATGCAAATCCCAAGCTAGCGCTGTTGCATCAACGGCCTCACCTTCTGTGCCAACTGGAGGAATCAAGTGTGTACTCGTTTAGAGGCGTTACATTCAGACTAGTTTCAGGAACAATGGTTGACTCGAAGCGATGCCCCTTTCCTGGATTGGCTTGACGTCTCACTTACCAGAGGCGCCTCTGATACTGGTTGGCCAGCTCGACGAGACTAGGAATGCTAGGGCGTGTTCCGCGAGACGCAACGACGATCTTATACTGGAGAAGCGTTAACTTCCCATCTCGCGATCCCACGGGGCGGTCGCCGCTCGCTTCTAAAGGACCTTATGGATCTTGGCGATAGGAAATTGAGAAGGAAGCAATGCGACCGCAAGCCCAAGCCAGTAGTTTGATAGGAATGGTGCGACGATCGTCGGTAGATCATGGTCCGGTGGAGCCGACGGGAGCATCCCGGTCGTCCCGGGAGAGCCAGCAGGGGAGGTTCGGCACGTAGTAAGCTCCGCCCCGACTGGGGCTCGGCTCTGAAGGTAGTTGTGACATCCACTCTCTTGTGAACATCGTGAACTCGCTAGAATTTCGTGCTTGGTGGTTTATCCGCCCTATGGGCTAGCCTCCTGCTTCGTCTAGCAGGGCCCAGGATCTTATGAGTAGTGGTACGAACTTTCCGAGTACCAGGTGCTTTGTGTAGCTAGCAAATGGTTCGCTGGTACTGGAGTATGCATTACTATCGCCTTCAATGAGCTTTGTCCACCTCAATTAGCTGCGTACGATGATAAAGGCAGAGCTGAATAGGTAGAAACGCTTCTGTGAACATCTTGCCAATTGTCCGCTCATTTTACGGCGCAAGCTCCGGACCAGTCATTATACAGAGCTTAATGGGCATGGGTTGAAATTCTGTATCTAAGGTCGAAATTATCAATTATCGGTAGCAGTCACTGCAGGGACTATCGGGGATCTGCGCGGGGGCTGGGCGACGCGATTGCAACGGCAACGGTGAACTGCTCCGAGACGAGACAAGAACGGCTTGATTCAACACCCCGGCTATTTACATAATCGGAAGTCCTTTTTGCGGGGAAGGAGGGGGGCCAGGGTTGGGAATGCTGGTTTGGGAGTTGCATTACGGTGGTTGGTTGCATACGATCGCCGCCTTGGCTATACTTATGCCACCTACATATGTATGCAACTGTACGGATACAAGGAACAGATTGAGGATTGAGGAGTTGCCTTCTCTACGAGTTGCCTGTTGCATGTAGGCTAATGTAGGGGACAGTTGCAGCATGTAACTCCTCCCCAGTTAGGGCTTACACAGGCGGTTTAGTCTCGCTGTCGTGTCCCCAAACCGCACAACCAACGCGTCGATCAGGGTCAACCAACGTCTCATGGATCCTGAGGGGTTGTTGCCCGTAAACCTAAATAATCCTAGTATCATACGACAAGAGATATCTGCAGCCTTTACAAGACGTTGTAACAATTGGTCCGTCCCCTCTCTGATGGTTCAAGTAGATGCCCGTGCCCCTCAATTCCATCCCATCTCTCACACAACGCACTCTTCCCACCCATACCCCACTTCTGCTCCTCCAAAAACATCATCACGATGGCCTCAGCAACCTATGATTTGATTGTCGTCGGCTCCGGCTTTGCTGGTGCCACGACTGCCCTTAACTTTCTTGAGACCTGCAAGAAGCTCAACAAGCCCGGTCGCCTCGCCCTGGTCGAGGCCGGCAAGAAGGGCGAGAGATGCGGTGCTTCCCGCTGGACGGGCGCCTATCTGCGTCTCGATAAGGACCTCAACTTTGACTCCGACTGGATCAAGGAGATGGCCCTTGTCAGCAAAGGCAGAGCTGACCTTGAATACTGTCGCAAGCTTGGACAGCACGCCAAGGCGACCGCTGAGTGGGTGCAAGACCACGGCGTCGAGTTCATCAAACACAAGGAAGAGAATGTGAGTGATTTCCAAATCAGAACAATGAGATTCCACATGCTTACCCGTATTTCAAGGTACTCCTTGAGTTTGCAACAGACCAGCACTTTGTCTTGCCCAATGGAGGTGGCTGGGCCATCATCCAAGCCTTGATCAAGCATATCGAGTCCTTTGATAATTGCGATATTCACTGGGAGACCGAGGGTCGGGAACTGCTCACAGATGAGCAAGGCCGCATCACTGGTCTCCAAGTGCGTCGCGCCAACGGCCTCTTGGACAAGCTACACGCTCCAGATGTCATGCTGGCCAGTGGTGGTTTCGAGGGCAACCAAGAAATGCTCGCCAAGTACGTTGGCAAGAAGACTCACGAGTTTGATCTGATTGCGCCTGGCCTCAAGTACAACCGAGGCCAAGGTCTTAACATGGCGCTCTCATTGGGTGCTGACACGGCTGGTTCTTTTGACGGCTTCCACTCGGAGCTTGTTGACACTCGTGCCACCAAGCCCGATGCTGTCATCTGGGGCCACAACTACGGTATTGTAGTCAACCAAGACTGTGAACGGTTCTATGATGAAGGCAAGCGACACCTTTTTGCTACCTTTGAAATGATCGCCATGGAACTCTGGCGCGACCACGACAACAAGGGCTACTTTATCACCGATAGCCCTATCATGAAGCGCTTCCGCCCCGGCTGGGTCTATGAGACGACTGACCAAGAGCCCGAAGAGGCATCAACCATTGCTGAACTCGCACAGAAGCTCGGTCTTGACCCTGCAAAGCTTGAGAAGACTGTTTCCGAGTTCAACGCCGCCACCAACAGCAACCAGTTTGAGCTTCTCAAGCTTGACGGTAAAGCCACCACAGGCCTCAAAGTCAACAAGTCGAACTGGGCCAACCCAATCAACACACCACCATACTATGCCTACCCCATCACTGCGCAGTTGACGTTTACATACGGCGGTATCAAGGTCAATCTTGACTCCCAGGTTCTGGCTACGAATGGGGCACCGATTCCCGGTTTGTGGGCGACCGGAGAACTCACAGGTCTCTTCTATAATGGTATGTGTTTCCTCAATCTAATTATCAGTCTTTCACAGTTACTAACACCCCCACAGAATATCCCCCTGCCACCTCAGTACTCAGGTCCTTGACCTTTGGTCGCCTAGCAGGTGAGGCGATCGCGACGAAATTGTAATCAAGTAAGGAGTTTGCTATGGTAGCTAGTCTGTATCTGCTGAATAATCCAAAATGAGAGCATTCGATCACGAAGTGGCATGATCTATCATAATCCTCTTTCTTGAGATCCGGAATAATCCAGCGTGATGTGTGATTTTAAATAAAGCCTTTCACGAATGCCAGTTTGTTAATAGAACCAGCGCATAATCAACGTGCCAGTATGCCGTAGTGAAATCATACATAAAACCACCTTATGACAGGATATTGGCATAAAAGCTTAGGCCACTTTAGATGAAGTAGCTCATCATCTTGTGCAGTAGACCAAGTAGATGAGTGGGGACCTCTAGGGTAGGGGGGCTAGAAGTACGTTTTTAGCCAGAGTGGGTATGAAGAACAACACGAAGGTATGCTGTAGCAAGAGGCAGGGAGTTTTAAAAAGGTTAGATCCAGTGTCTACGAGAATGAAAGAGGTCGAATTTGGTTTAAGTTCTGGTTTATTTTGTCTCTCATTCCCCCGTTTGTGCTACATAAGCCAGATATTATCTCTTCCATTTCTGATCCTTGCATCATGAGTCGGCAGCCAAATCATCAGACTCATATGACTGATGTCTTTTTACTACCCATTCGCGACCCAAATCGATTAATATGCTGTCCTCTATTTAAAGGTATTTAGTACTGGCATACAAATGGCATAAGGAACCTTGCGACCCGAAGGCGTAAGACTGACAAAGCCCGGACTCAAAGCTGAACGCTCTATTTTGTGTACCAGAAATTCATCAGCGATGACATAAGAAGAAAACTAATTCGATGCTATACACAAGTATGGGCAACTAGAAAGAAGATTATCATAAGGATGAAGAAATCACTGGTATTTCAACTATGGGAATAATATGTGAAGACTGGTACTGTCACTTGCCACTTACGTGCATCCTTAATTAATGCTTTGCATCACCATAGCCGTGAAGTGGCATTAACAAAAGACACGGAATTAACACACGTTTCATCTATTCTGAGCGGCGCGTATTGTGCGGAGAAGACAGTTTTCCTATTTTGAATAGACAAAGACCTCATGGTCCTTGAATTGCATTGTTTTTATTTTCCGCCTTAACCGCCCATGCTCTTGTCATATGTCGGATCAGCGTAGAAAGCTATTAGTTATTGAGTTCGACAAAGTACAAGAATTTAACTAGTACTAAGTGACACGCAATCCAGTGGGCGCGTCGTCACGTTCGGGAAAAAACGGGATCAAGGTAAATATAATTGTAGGGGATTGATAGCTCGTAAGACGCCATTTAACGCGCTTTTTTGTTATGTCCTAAAATACAATCAAACCAATAAGAAAATATGGTGTTCCCGAGCTGCTGTGTTTCCTCTGAGAGAAATTGTTCAGGTGCCAAAAATCACCAGTCCGGGCATCATCGGGTCAGGATCAACACTAGCACTGATAGAAACAAGCCGTCAGCCTCGAATTGTCCACGAGCACCAGTGGCGGAGTCCCACTAGATTAGTTCTACCGCCATACTAAGCGTAGTCCAAAGGACCCATTCGGCCTTTTCTCGACAATGCTCGGCGTGTCGGGGACAAGGCCGAGTCCAGATTCTTGCCCCGTAATTCGGCATCCACCAACAGGGCTGGGAGCTTTTCTGGAGAAATAAAGATCAAGCCAGATCCCCAGTGTAGCCTATGTTCTCCAGAAACGAATTCAAACTCGCCCTATAATCATGATTGACTCCGCTGCCACTTCTGTGGCGTATACGCCTGCCGAAACAGCCGAGGTAATTTGCCGGGCTGGCGTGAAGAAGGGACATTTACGCCCAGATAAGGTCTTTCTATCTGCGGTCCTCGGCGGCTGCATCCTCAGCTTTGGCTGCGCTGTATCATTGACGGCCTTGACGGCGCCTTGGTACCAGGAGAATGCGCCTGGTCTTATTAAGCTCATCGGCGCTGCCGTTTTCCCTCTGGGTCTGGTCATTGTGATATTGACCGGCGCCGACTTGTTCACATCGACTAATATGGTGGGTTCATTCTTGCCCTTGTCTCCTGTTGAGTCTTTGGCTAAAATGGTGCCCAGTTTACTTTTGTGGCTGTCCTCAATGGAAGACTGTCAGTGTGGAGAATGTTACTACACTGGTTCCTCTGCTTCTTTGGCAACCTCGCAGGCTCACTCTTTGTTATGGCTGTAATAGTTGGATGTGAGTAATTCCTCGCCTCCGTACACAGTTCATGCTAATTGATTGACCACAGATGGAGGCGTTTTTGACGCTGAGATGTACAGAGAAGAGGTCATTGCCTTCGCCACCAAGAAGCAGCTCGTGCCCGCCATGTACCAAATTTTCATCCGCGGCATCGGATGCAACTGGCTCGTCTGCGTTGCGTGTTTTTTGGGCACGCAGGCCAAAGACCTTAGCTCAAAGGTGATTGGCATGTGGCTCCCCACGTTTGCGTTTGTGGCTCTAGGCTTCGATCACGTTGTGGCCAACATGTTCTTTATGCCGCTAGGCATCTTCTTGGGTACCCCAGACTTGACAGTTGGGCTGTACATTTGGAAAGGTGAGTCATTTTTCGTTCTTTTCAGGAGACAATCAAGACTAATAAGAGGCAAAAAGGCATGATCCCTGCCCTCTTCGGCAACATCCTTGGCGGAAGCCTGTTTTGTGGTGTCTACTTCTGGTGGATGTATTTGGCTGCGGAGACTACTCTGACAGATGATGAAGAGCATGAGATCAAGACTCGAGCGGGCGTTCTTGGCCGAGAAAAGGCGACTGCTTCAGATGAGGAAAGCAGGATAGAGTCAAATTAACAAGCACGAAGCCAGCGGGACTGACTAAAGGGAAACAAAATTAGACAATAGAAAGGGGCAAATTAGAGTAAAACAGAATAGAATCCGTAATGATCAGGTTGCGTGCTGCTCCTGGGCACTCTTTGACCCCTTGGCGTTGAAAATTCTTGCTTGCAAGAGTCATAGGTTCGGATGACGTGCTCTTTCGGTCAAGCGGCGTCCTCTGGGCCGAAATCTGAACAGCCATATCACACCGAGTTTGGCAAAAGTCGGCGTTCGGGACTGCAATTGTGGCAGTTCCTGCGTTGACTAACGCTGTAATAGGTCTAGTGATGGATCACGAACGGAGCCGCAAGCCCCCTTTTATATCCACAAGTGGGAATAGGAACGATAAGCTTAAGAACGAAGTTTATCCGGTAAGCTTAAGCGCTCTCATTAAACAGGTTTCGATTGGCGAGGGTGAGGGCCGAGATAAGGATCATGTCGATCTGCTTTTTGTTCCATGAGACGCGCAATCTCGGGGTTCGAGCTTGTATGTAAATGGCGCACTCCCTTACGTGAGATGTTCAACAGTCTACTGCCCGGGCAGAAGTGTGGCTTCACAAGACGTTCAATAGTCTAGTTTCCTGCTGCCGACGATCCGAGGGAGCCTTAAACTATTTTCTGCATGTGCGTCGCATTTTTCTCGGGCACCAGAGTTCTGGAATCTGACGTCAAAGCTTCCATTTTTTTTTTTCTCACTTTGAAGCGTGCGCGGCAGAAAGTAGTTAGGGTAGCCAAGAGCCCGAACGCCGAATACCGAGCGCGTAACCAAACATCTCCGGCAGAATGGGTTCTCAGCGAGCCAGGAAACAAAGATAAGAGCTGCACATTGTAGTGTCTGTCACTACCAAATTTTACAACCTCTAAATAGAGATCAGTCCGCCATTGCTCGGCATTGTGAGAAGGCACGTGGACGATAGATACTAGCCCAAAATGCCTACTTGGGTAGCAAGGGAGCTCCAGTCTCATACCTACCTATCACGTATCATAAGGGATAGGTCATGGTCTAGAATATTTTCCGTAAACGAATCATAATCGTTAATAATTGCTGAATATCACGTCTCTCTTTCTAGTGACCCACTCAGACTGGAAACCTGATCATGCCGTGTCTCTAGCTTATGCTTTCGGATCGTCCTCGTCTGTCTGAGGTTTCTTATTAATAGACACTCCAGTGTATAAGTATTTCTCATATTAGCTGCCATGCGTGTCTTGGATGATTTCCGGCTGTAAAATTTCCATTCCAGATGTGAGGCTTGTAAATATACGACCAATGGTTTACGAGGTAGCACGTATGACACACCGCACTTCCAACACCGACTAGATCATGTCGCTGTGATAAGCGGCATGGATGATAGAGTAACAGTGCACTATGTGCTCCGTATCTGATCCTTGGCAAATGAAACGCTGCGTCACTCCTGGACACGGCCCTCATTTCTATTCCTACGATGACACATGCTCACGCGGCATGGCCCTCGAACGTGTGCATCTTGTCAACGATTTATCAGACAACGCTTGATTTCTTTCAGGCCATTAATTCCTATAAAGCGGTGGAAACTAAACCTCCTTTACCAAACCCGACGGGAATGAATATAGGAGGGCACAACTGTCGCTCACTGACGAATAAATATCATTGGCTACCCGCATCAGCCAAGGGTTCTATACATACGAATAAAAACCAAGGCTAGGATTATTTATACTCCGACTCTACCGCCTGAGGTGGACGCGCAGACGCTGTCGGTGTTCCAGTCTGGCAGCGAATAGATGATTAATCACCTTGCGTCATTCGATAAGTCTTGGTTATAGTGTTCAAGAGTCAGCGCTACTGACGAAGCTGCGTGCCTTGATTACTTTAACTTGAGAATGCCGAATGGAATTCAGGAATTATATTAAATCTACTATGCTCACGGGTGCGGGGGTAGTTCCCATTAAGGTAGGTTACGCTAGTCTTGTTGTTTTTTCAGCAGCTAATGCCTGAGAAAAGTATAAGCCCCGGCCTGCTTACGCAGATTTCCCCTCTGTCATCTAGCTAAGCTATTCACCGTCGGAGTTTCGGGCACGGCGTCAGTGAGTCGCTGGACATATCGGTATTTTCCTGCTTACGGCTCCGGAAGGTGCCCACCAAGCTGCCGAGGCCCGCGTGATCCGGGTGCCCACTTTGCGCGAATGGCTTGATCAAAGGATTCATTTTCGCATGAATAGTCGTCATCACTTGGCTGTTCACTAATCGAATTCAAGTTCTTGCTAAGGATGTGAGGACTCGAGATACTGGTATGAGGAGACATATAAGGCACAGTGAGCCTAATTGAACAAGACATATTAAAAAAGTCAACACTTAAAGCAACTCAAATTTGTACCCTCTTGTTACCAAAATGACGTCTGTCCAAGTGCCAGTAGGTCAAACTTCTGTCAAGGTCACAGTGATCGATAATGGGGCTCGAGCAAAGGGCTCTTGGGCATTCTTCCTCGATCCGCCTCTTCACACCAATCAACACTCCTCTGCCCCCGCCTATGTGTTCATGATTGAGCATGAAAACTCAGGCAGTCGAGTCCTGTTTGATCTCGGAATTAGGAAGAACTACAACGAATATCCTCCCTTTGTCAGAGAATATCACAAGAAAGTCGCCCAATTCGAGACCGGGGATGAGATATTTGACATGTTGCAAAGCCGTGGTATTGATCTGCTTACGGTCAAGTCTATAATTTGGAGGCATGTTATGTCGCTCCAGTCTTATGATAAGTACTGACTCTTGGTACAGTCACCATCATCTCGATCATACAGGAAACCCGGCCGGGTTCCCTCCGACTACCAACCTCGTGGTTGGACCTGGCTTTAAGGAGACTTTGCTGCCCGGCTACCCCACGAATCCCGACGGCCTTATCCTCGAAAGCGACTATGAAGGGAGAGAGCTCCGTGAGCTCGATTTTGAAAAAGAATCACATGGCCTACGAATTGGGGAGTTCAGGGCTATAGACTTCTTCGGCGACGGAAGCTTCTATCTTCTCGAGACCCCTGGTGTGAGTCTTGCTCAGCACGTGTGAAACACAGCCTTGGTAACCATGCACAGCATACCATCGATCACTTGGCTGGATTTGCCCGGACCAGCGTCAATCCGCCAAGATTCATCTTCATGGGTGGAGATATCGGCCACCACGCATCCCAATGGCGGCCAACAGACGACGTCCCCCTTCCAGACACCCTCTGCCCATCACCCCTGGGACCTGACGCGCAGCTCAATGTACTGCACAATGTCTGCCCGGGAGAGATCTTTGTAGAGCACGCCCACCCAAAACGGTCGAGAACTTCCCCTTTTCATCGAATCAAGGCTGGCCACCCCTTCGACGTTGATATGGCGCAGGCAACTCTGAAAAGCATGGAGGCGTTCGACGCAGATGATAATATTCTTGTCATCACCGCTCATGATTACACTCTGATTCCGTACATGCAGTTCTGGCCCGAGACAGCAAACGATTGGCATAAAATCGGTTGCAAAGAGCAGAGTCGATGGGAGTTTTTGAAAGACTTTATTGATATTGTGTAGGCCAAGGTGTCGGGCTCGGCCTCAACTTCGTTCACAAAGGGCTAATACGCTAGTTGCATAAGGCATAAATTGGTGATAAATAGGGGGCCCGTGGCCGCGAAGCTATATATGATAGCCCTTGTAGGGGTATAATTATACATCAGGTCACTTCCCTTCCAGCTTCTTTCGCACAGCCAATACTGTCACATTGTGCTTGTTACGGATAAACATCTCCAAAGCTAGGTACAACTGGCTTTTGTTGTCGCTGCCCAGCGTGATTGATTGTGGATCACAAAACTTCTTGGAGAAGCTACTTAACAGCCGCCCCATCTTACTTAGTTCGCTGAGCATAATGTGGCCAATCATGCGCTCCCTGTTCTCAGCATCGAGCTCATATGGCCCGATTGTCATGGGGGGTACGAAGAGACCCGACCCCTCGCTTCCATCATGCGACATTTCGGTGTCCCTCGTCGACGGCCGTTCCAGTTCGTCATTGTCGGGAGATGCCGCAGGACTGTTGTAGCTATCAACCCCCGCCGAGCTGCTGTCGTCTCCAGGCCCACGGTAACTCTGCAGGACTATGTCGTACCAGGATAGGATGCGCAACAGCACGGCAGTGGCCAGCAGTGCGACGTTGTCATTAGGTGTGCATGTGCACGAGACAGTCTTGGATGCGCAGGACAGGGCTGAGCGGCTAGCTGTGAGGATAGTCCCGAGATTCTGGGAAGTCTTTGGTTCCCCTCGGCATGATAAGGAGGGCAGATCAAGCTTGGCCAGTGCAGATATGAGGTCGGCTTCACAGTGTTGCCGGTCTGTGATTGAGCTCATCAACCGTACAGCCATATTGTCGACACTGGCTAGACTGCTGCTATCTATGCCCCCCAAGGATGGTGCACCGATGCCGCTATCCCTGGGGAGCATGAAGGCATCTGCTCTGTCTAAGTTCTTACTCCCGCTCCTATCACCAGCTATGGACTCCATATCCGATAGCCATACAAGGTTGGCATTGTCAGGGGTCAACGACTCTGCACTGCTCCCGCTGGTCAACAGCTCGACGAGATCAGGACAGGTACCCCAAGTGTCCGTCTGACCCAGCAGAACACTGGCGGCATCTTGCTTGCTTGTCGTCGATGTAGAGCTACTCATTGCCGAAAAGGGCAGGGCGCCCGCCCGTTGCTCACCCTCGGCTTGTGTCGTGGACAGGGTTCTCTTTCTTGACCGCTGTGAAGGACTATAGCTGCAGACCTGGCCACGACGCACGCATCGCTGGCACCAGGGCTGCTCCTTGCCGCACCGTACCTTTGACTTGGCGCAGTTGTCGCAGCTCTCGCGGTAGCTTTCCACCCGGCGGTGAAGGGGGTCTGCAGAGTTCATGTGGGAAGAGCGTGATATATGTGATGCTTAAACTCAAGCAGTCTTGGACCAATAGAGATCAGACTTGGAGATGAGAACCCTGGGATAATGGAGTGCTGTGGGGTTTCTTGGTTTCTGGAGTATCTTTTGGCAATCGACGATCTTGTGGGCGGACTACATGCCCTTTTTATTCATCAGGCATGTCCCACGCCACCGCATCCGAGATTGAATACGAGATGAAATTATGGGTGGGTTCCGATGGGATGATTTCTGCTGGGTCAAATTCTTAGGTCAGAATAGATATGGAAACGCCGTAGACGCACTCCCTCGCAGCCTGTGTTCAGCTTTCTTTGGTCCAAGTAAGCGCTGTCTAGGATCGTCCGTCATCTTGCAGGCAATATCCCTACGGGCGATATATCCCATCGCTACTTGCGGGATAAGACAGACCAACCTGCAGAGTGTCTTACGTTCACGCCTTTGAGCAGAAGAGACATAGGGTTTCTACATTGGTGCAGATATGTATGCTTGAAAAGATCCTTGCAGATGAGAAGAGGGGAGTTTGCATACGATTTTGTAATGTTATCTTATCTCTGCACATTCGGTTCGCTGCCAGCCGGACGGGGCCACTCATGTCTTGCATTGCAAAGGTGGCCCAAGGCGGGTGGCTGACGCCGCAATGAGGATCAAGATGAGGTGATTGTCGATCTGAAAGAGGAAGAAGAAAACACATGAACCTTGTAATCAAGTAAGAACTAGGAACCATACCAAGTATGGACAAACAAAAGTTCGAAGGCATGGCTATGCATCACGGCTGGCGATGAACAAAGCAACATGTCCGAATTAGCATTGTCACCTGCATGACAAGGGTAGAGGGACGGAAAAACAAGTAACTACTACTGCAAGGTTCAGCTGAGACTCACAGCATCTTTCCCTTCCGTGCTGCCACGGAGGGCGGCCCATCTACCAGTCAGATCCCGTAGATCGGGCGAACGGCTGCAAGACGTCGCCGTCGCCGTCGTCGGGGCCTCAAGCCCGGCCCGGGCCGATCGACGGTCGGTCCGATCCAAGCCCCGAGTCGTCGAGCGCGAGTTGACATCTGCACGTAAAGACGGGACAAGAGGGCTAATTAGGCACTGCTAATTACCTCAAAAAGCCACTTTCTTGTTCTGGCGGGGGATGAAATATGACATTGCAGCCATGGCCAACCGCGTCTTTGCCACCCACCTCCCGGCCAAAAGATCCACCCCCAGATCAACACTACACCGGCACTTTGCAATCATATCATCCCCCAAGATGGTGTCTTCTTTTGCTGCTGCGCCTTATCGCCATGATATGATGCCGTTCGATTCGGCGCAAGATGCACAGATAGACGGCAATCCGGCACTGAGTAAGCTGCGTGAGGCCATCCCAGATCTCAAGATGTACACGCGATCCTCGCCTCGCTACGAGGCCCTTCGCGGCGTCTACAACAAGCTGGTCACAGCCGAGCCCTTGGCCATGTGCCGTCCGACTTCGGTGGCTCAGATCCAGGCCATCGTCAAGACTGTCTCGGGCTTGGGCCTTCCACTCGGGGTACGTTGTGGGGGCCACGATGTCTTCGGGCGCGGGTGCATTGAGGGCTCGGTCACCATCGACATGCGAGAGCTGGACACGCAAGAGCTTTCCGACGATAAGAAGATAGTGACTGTTGGCGGCGGTATCACTAGTAAAAACCTGGTGGGCTTCCTGGGGTCACACAACCTCTGCACCTCCAACGGTTTCGCGGGTGAGGTTGGATGGACATCTTGGGCCTCGTGGGGAGGCTATGGCCCGCTGGGCGATTATGTCGGCATGGGAGTCGACAACATCGTGGGCGCCAAGCTGGTGACGGCTAATGGCGACCTGGTGCAGGCCGACGGGGAGCTCCTGTGGGCCCTCAGAGGCGCAGGCGGCAACTTTGGCGTTATTGTCGAGACGTCGGTGCAGGTTTATCCCATGTCAAACATCCAGGCCGGCTTCATCGTGTACCCGTGGGCAGAGACGGCAGAGGTGCTACAGGGCCTGCAAGCCCTGCTGGATGCCGGCGTCCCGGACACGCTGTGCCTGCAGGCGGGGTTCACCAGAGGCGAATGGGGCCTCGGCATGGCTGTGACCTATATCTGGCCAGACGCTGAGACAATTGGCCCCGAGAGCGAGGAGTGGCTGCAGAAGCTGAAGGCCCTTGGCAGCGTCATTGTCGATACCGTGCAAGAGAGTGAGTTTGCCCGTCCCCGATGCGCAAGGCAATGTAATGTCAGATCAGGGTCACAATTGACACGCAAAATCTTACTTTAGCGACGTTTCACGACTTCCAGAGGGACGTTTCCAGCGCTATCAGCGACCCTGTCAATATCGCGTCTCGGCACGTCAGCATCGCCAAGTTCACCGGCCCAACGGTCGCGCAGCTGATTGACGCCTGCGAGGCCATGCCCGTCGAGGCCGACTGCACCATCAGCAGCACCATTGTGCACGGAAAAGCGGCTCGGCCGAATGCCGCCTCGTCTTTCGGCACGCGGCGGCCGCACGTCATGTTCCATATCAATGCCGTCGCTCAAGACCCTGCCCACGAGGGATTAGCCGCTGCATGGGTGGACCGTGTTGTTGATGCTGTTGCGGCAACTGGCGAGAGCATCGGGCCAACCTACGTCAGCTTCCTGGAGTCGGGGAGGAACCCCGAGACATGCTACGGGGCCAGCTGGGAGCGGCTGAAGGCCGTCAAGAAGGATATTGACCCGGAGGATGTTTTTAGATACTCGCATGGCCGTGTCCCGGTTGAGTGAGTTGCATGTAGATCATCATCACTGGAGTAGAAGGTCGATAACGGCACACTAGAGTTTTATTCCAATTTTACAACAGGTTTCTTTTTGAATCAAAGTATTTAGAGCTATCTTGTCTAGGTGCCACGATAAATGATGATACAAGTTGACCCCAGTAAAGCAATTCCGACATCCTCACATCCAGCATTCATCTCGCCGTGACAGAGTCTCATCTTGTGATTCCCGTTCTATTACCTCTCGACTTAAAGATTTTGACAAAGTAAATATCATTAAATACATAATTCTAGTTTACAACGACCAATCCTTTTTTTCCCGTTTGCCATTAGCGTCCTTTTCCAATGCCGACTCACCTTTCCCGCCAATCGTATTATTTCAGTCTCACGAGTGACGATTCGCACGCCAATATTGGTTCCAGAACTACCTAGTGTACAAATTCCTTGCCCTTCACATTCTTCCACTCAATACCTAACGATGGCAGAACGGCAAAACAAGCAGCACCCAGTCCCACGTAGAAATAATTCCGAAGCGATGCGTTGTATTCGACAAGCACGTCCTTGAGGAGATCCGCCGGTATGACGTTACGCAGCTGCGTGGCGCCAGCGCCGACAATCTTTGCAACGTCGATGCCGTCAAACGAGGACAGACGTGATCGGAGCTCATTGTTGAAGACAGCTTGACCAACACAGACGAGCACTGAACCGCCAAGGGATTGGGCGAAGAACATGAGTGACACGCCGGTAGGGACATCCTTCTGTGTCAGAGCCACCTGTGCTCCCAAGCTGGCAAGCTGCATTCCTTGACCAATGCCAAGGCCCAGGATGATCTGGTACCCGATCCATGTGTGCGTGGGGGTGTCAACGACAAAGGTCGAGATGAGACCGCCGCCAACCGACATGAAGATGACAGATGAGAAAAACACGGGGTTGAACCACCCAATGCCGTTGATAAGGCCACCAGAAACAATTGCACCAAAAACGAGGGACAGAACAAGGGGAAGTGTGTCAATGCCTGAAGTGATTGCGTCTGTGCCTCGCACACCCTGGAACCAGATGGGCAGAGCGACCAAGAAGACAATGAGGACAGATCCGAGACAAAAGGCAAAAACAGTGCCCAGCCAGACATTTCGGATCTTGAACAGGCGAGGCGGCACAGTAGCGTTCTCCTGCTGCCAGATCTGTATGGCAACAAAGGCGATGAGAAGCACGCCAGCAAGCACCAGAAGCGCAATAATTCGACCTTCATTCCAAGGATATTTCTCTCCACCCCACTGTAAGGCCAGAATCAAGCAGATGACACCAGGGAGGAACACGAGGTTGCCAAAGGGATCGAGCTGCTTGATCTGCTGTGGGATGGAGACGGACTCGTTCGCGGGAAACTTGGGGAACAGAAGGATCAGGCAAGCCACGGCGGCCCCTCCAACGGGAAGACTAAGAGACGAAACTGTTAGTATATGAAGCATTTGGATAAGAGGATGCTAAACCACTTACTTGATGTAAAAGCACCATCTCCAGGTGACGCGATCAGTGAAGGCTCCACCAACGAGCGGTGCAATGACTGAGGCAATGCCAAAGACAGCTCCCATCATGCCCACATATCCGGCACGCTTTGAAAGGGGCGTGACCGTGGTGATGAGGATGGTAGAGCCAGAGTAGATGCCCGCAGATCCCGCGCCAGCGATGGCACGACCAATGATGAAGGCGACCGAGTTGGGTGCCACACCACATAGAAGTGAGCCAAGTTCAAAGAAAAAGATGGCGACGAGATAGACAGCCTTGGTCGGGTAGAAAGTAAAGATGCGGCCCCAGAGGAGCTGGGTGGCAGAGCTGGTGATAAGGTAGGCGCTAGCGTACCAGCTAATATCACCGAGCGACTTGAAGTCGTCAGTAATACGCGGGATGGCGGTAGCGATGATGGTACGGTCCAGGGCGACGAGGAACATGGCCACCATGTTGGAGAGGATGATGGCGGCCAGCTTGAGGCCATGGGGATACTTGGACTCATCCTCTGCCTCAGTCTTGGACTCGGGGGATGTATCAGGTGTAGAGGGAGTCTCGTTTGGGGCTGGGGTAGTGGCTCTCTCGAGCTTTTCCACCTGTTCGTTGTTGTCCGTCATGGTGTTAAGGAGGAGTAATTGTCGATATTGGTCCAAAAGTAACGGATAGCTTGATAGATGATGATTCTAATATTTGGAGGTTGAAAGTTGAAGGACTGTCTTTAAAACATGGTCATTTCGCAGACAATCCCTTCGGATGCGATGATCCCCGGACGCGGACTAGAGATGAAATCACGGAACGGCACATCTCGGCGACGGAGACGCGATCGTAGTCGGGGGCTCATAGACGGAGCGGGAATGACAACGGCCATGCCCGTAGAGCGGTCCCGTTCCTGTCTCAGTCGGCCACTAAACACGCTAAGCTCGGGACCGAGGCATGCCAGACCCCGGCCGTCAGCCTTAGAGCGGTCCCGCGCGGAGAGGCGGGCAAGTTGGCGTCATGCCGCAGCCAATCGGCATGGATGGCGGAGTGGAAATATGGGTACAACAGCTGGTGGTGTTGAGATGTGCAAACATGGCATGGCTTGCAGTAATCGACATTGAACCCCTGGCTAGACGCATGTGCCGTGTCTCTTCTTATCTTACTCAGAGACATTGTGCAGCCACTAGCTGGTCATGATATGATCTGACATCTGCAGCGAAGGGTCGAGAGTTGGTCCTGTCGAGATGCCTTTTTGGGATTACCGTGTCGCCCCATCGCCACCCTAGAGCTGATGCCCCCGATTGAGTGTTTGACGCATTTGGGGCTAACAAATGCCTAAAGGTAGTTATAGTAGTGGTTGGTAATTACGTATGAAAGATAGAAACAAGAAGCGTATTCTAGCTAAATTCTAGGACTCTTTCTGTGAGAGAGGTTGTTTGCTCCAAACAGTTCAATCTGTCATTATTTCCAGCAAGATCAAACAGAAGCATAAAAATAAATATGGACATTTTAAATCGACGTCTGCTGTCGTCCACGAATCACATTCTCCAAAAACTCGGGTAAAAGTGGACACTGACCCGCGTAGCACCTAATTAGGCTTAGCGCTGCTTCCCAATCTCTGTCTCTAAAATCCTTGGCTCGGCCATCCGGTCATGAACGGATGCTTCGGCTGACCAACAGCGGTACGTACCGCCGTGTCTTGGTCTTGAAAATGGCATTACGCCCTCACTAACAGTTAGACTGCCAAAGTCCAGAAAACCCCCATTTTTAGCACTCTCCATGGCCGAAGCAAAGATCACCAGAGGACACTCATGTGTTCCTTGCCAGCACCGGAAAATTAGGTGCAACGGCCAAACACCATGTGCGCATTGCATCAGGACTGGCAAAGAGTGCGTGCGTCTGCGTCTGTCGCCTCCCCAAACTCGCAATGCCCGTCTAAATCAACGCCGCCTCATGCCGTCGGGAACGGGCGCTTCTAGCGACGATGGCCAGGTTATTGTAAGCGGAGACCAGCGTCGCTATGTAGAAGAGTAAGCTGTTTGCGAACGAAAGCTGTGCTGAGAACATTCGCTAACACTGCTGTAGCAACAAGTTGTGGAAAACTCTCGGCAATGAGGTGAGTACAGGTCAACCTGTCAGTATGCGTACCCCAAAGGCCTCTTGACTAAGTCTCCATTGTTGTAATAGATGGAGGGAAGGGACGTCAGTCCGGATCCAGATCGTCCACCGATGCGGGCAAGGACTGAGATGCCGTCAACTGACATCAACCTCATTTTTGGCCGACAAAAGTCAGACTCCTCGTCAATGGTCCACCCATCCGCTGTCCACTCATTTCAGCTGTGGCAAGTCTTCACCAGTAATGTTCACCCTCTGACGAAGCTCCTTCATGGGCCCTCAGTTCAGAAAGACATTCTTCAAGCCCTTTCGGAACCTCCATCAACCGTCGGTCCCACAGAAGCCCTCATATTTGCCATCTATCTCGTTGCGGTAGTGTCCTTGACGAACAGAGAATGCCAAACTATGTTTGGTGAGCCGAGAGAGGTGCTACTGGCTAGGTACTGCGATGCCACCGAAGTGGCCTTGAGCAAAGTCGACTTTCTTAGGTCGACAGATCTCAGGGTGTTGCAAGCATTTACTCTGTATTTGGTATGTTAATGATACCTCTACCTAGGTCATCGTACTAATATCTCATAGCTGTCTCTCCGTCATCTCTGTGACCACGACATCTTGTGGCTACTTACGGGCCTTGCGACACGCATGGGCCAGAGAATGGGGCTGCACCGCGAAAGCTCACTCAAAGGCCTGCCTCCTTTTGAGGCCGAGCTGCGTCGCCGGGTATGGTGGCAGATAGTCATCCTGGATGGTCGGACCTCGCAATTAACGGGCGCATCCATGAACCCAGACATGCAACTCTACGGCGACACCCGGCAGCCTCTCAACCTCAACGACGCCGACCTTGTTCCGTCAGTGAGCACACTTCCCCTGTCATCACCCGTCGCGACTGAGATGGTATTTTGTTCAGTCCGCATCGAGATTGGCGTGTGGATGATACAGCAGAAGTGCCTTCTAAGCTCCGAGACCTCTACGGCAGGCAAAGCTAAGTTCTTCAAGGCCATTGATGAGCTTGAGCGCCATATTGAGGAAAAATACCTCAGCAATATGGACACAGATCTCCCCCTGAATCTGTTGACGACCTATCTCGCTAGATCTGCAGTTTGCCAGCTGCGACTCTCTGCCTATCACCCCATCCATCGCCCGGAGAGGACCTCAGATTTGAATGCGGAACAGCTGGACATGCTCCTAGAGAACAGTCTCGAGGTAATCCGCTACGACATTCTTTCCCACTCTAGCCCCTCGTTGCAGTGCTATGTGTGGCATATTGCCAACTTTTTCCCTTTCGAGACATTTGTTCTACTCATCAGCACCCTATCTGGTCGCGCCGGGGGCCAGATCGTCGATACTGCCTGGGACGTGATAAATCAGGTATATGAGGACCACCCGTGCTTCATCTCGGACACAATTGATCCGCTGTACTGGGCTATTGGCAATTTTACGCTGAAGGCCTGGGCCCAGAGGGTTGCGAGTGCCAGCGCAAGGGGCATGGAATTGCCCCTGGAGCCGCGATGCATAGTAGAACTCATCCGCAAGCGAGCGACACTGGCAAATAATTCGCAGCAGGCTTCAACAAATGCGGATAGTGTCGGCCCAGCGACACCTCAAAGTTTGCCTCAGACACAGGACTTGCCTGGAGGCGCTGCCTGTGACCCAAACGGTGTGCAACAACTGCTGTCGCAAGGGGGGGATGTGAGCATGGCGACGGGAGACGGTTTCTTGGGTATGATGGACGGCGTGGATATGGATTGGGACTTTTGGCAGGGTTTGCTGGACGGCAATGTGCATGGTGTGCGAGGTCGGGATGATCAGGAGACGTTTTACTTCTCGTCTTTTATGAACAAGACATAGAGTTATACATGGCAGTGAAGAGACCTTGATCATTAACAGTGCCCAACATACCATGATCCCTATGTACTTTTGTCAGAGCCTGAATGTAACGGCTTGACTGATTGTGTTGGTTGTATTCATTGGTTATGATGCTATGATGTGTTAAGATATTGTGTTCTTTGTTGTTGTAGAAGCTAGATACCAAGCAAAGCAGATAGTTGGTTGTATTCTCTAAAAGATGTCTAATTTCAGTCCAAACATAGGAAGATGATCTGGCCATGCTGATCTTTATCCTAGTAAATTCTCATGAACGGCAACTCCTAGACATAAGAGAGGAAACGCGCTGTAGCTACAACCAGTGAAAATCACTGCTAACTAAGCCAGAAGCCGTTTCTCGGCGGGTATTAAAACACACGGAATTGATGAAGCTGTATTTTGCCTTCATAGTGTGAGGCCGTCTATCAAGGATCGTTAGATACAATTGGAATCAAGCGTGAGAGATCTTGTTAGTCAACATTACATGTCTAAAGCCAACCAGGCCCGGCGGTTAGAAACGGTTAGGAACAACAGCAACAGAGGAAACAAAAGAGGCACACGAAAGGCCAATTTCCACCGCCAACTTCAAACACCCAAGGCTTTGGCAAGAAAAGCAGAGACATATGCCGCATTACGACCCCTCTTTAGCATGGTAAAGTGGTTCGCTTCTGGTATGCGATCCATGAATAGGTCCTCATTACCACCGAGCAACGCTTCCCAGCCATTGGGACCGAAGTTGGTTCTGTTCTCCAACAGCCACCGCATCTCACGTGGGTCATCGTCACGATACTCTGGACGGGGATCGTCCGTATTCTTACAAACGCCATCTTCCGCCCACAACAGGAATGTCCGTGGAGGCGCCGGCAGCGGTGACGTTAGTCCGTCTTCAGCGAGTAGACCCGCGTCCCAGGGAACCGACACATAGGCGTCCAGTGCATCTACAAACGCCAAGAAATGCGCGAGAAGCCAGTCCGGAGCCTTAGCATTGGCTCCTGGAGTACCATGAGGATTCTCGGACCCAAAGACGTTTTGGGCGTCGAGGAAGTCGTATAGCCGAGGGGGAAGCTTTTCGAGTCCAACTGGGTTGGGGGAGTCCAGTAAAATAAGGCGTTGAACCTCATGCCCTGCTCTTGTGAGCATGAGTGCCGCCTCGTAGGCGCAAATACCACCAGCCGACCAGCCTCCCAGATTATACGGTCCTTGCGGCTTGCGCCTTAGGATCTCGTCGACGTATAGCTCGGCCAGACCCTTGAGTCCAAAGTCGACGAGATGTCTGGCATCTTTGAGCCAGGGGCAGTTCAACCCGTACACGGCAACGCCCCCGTCTGAAGAAATTGGGGGCAGTGAGGCGTAGGAAGTTGCGGAGCCAGAACCGTCGGGGAGCAGAAACAGAGTCGACCGAGCCCTGTTAGGACTGCCCTGGAGAAGAGTTGAAGTTGCCCGAAACTGATGAAGCAAGTCATGTTTATTCGGTTTCTCATTCTCCTCGTCACTCTGCTCTCCGTCGCTGATTGGGGGCGTCGTAGTGTTTGACTCGACCCCAGCTGGAGGGCTGCTTGTACCACTTCCACTGCTGCTGTTGCTACTGCTGTCTTGCTCTGCAAGGCCGAGGAACGCCTTGAAGCGACCTAGAGTGGGACAAGTCAAGAAGACGGAAGATTCTGCGTCAAGACCTAGTTCCTCGCGCATGCGGCCCGTGATGGTTAATGAGAGCAGCGAGTCGACGCCATGGTCTGCAAAGTCGAGTTCATCATCCGAAAGGATTTCAAGAGAGAGACCAATCTCTTCAGACAAGATGCGAAGGAGAGGTCTAAGCTGGCTGTCAACGGACGGATCGGCTGCGGGCGGCAATGATAGAGCCGGACCACTTGGTGGCGGGCGGGTTGATGATGGTGGTCTTCCTGCTGTGGTTGGGGGCACATGCAGTGCTGATGGAGGCAATTCCCGTGGACCTCGAGGAACATCAATTGGGCCCGAACTAGCTGGGGGCAGAACCGTGTTGAGCACCCGACGAGGCAAGCCTTGGAACTATTTCTCGGCATTAGCACTTATGGCCTTTTCAACATGGACTGATGTACTCACCGTGATATCACCATACACACCAACCACACTGTTATTCTCATCCAAGATATACAAATCACCAGCGTACTTGGTTCCATCGATGGGTCGCATGCGGATGTAAGTGCGATAAGTGGCGTCCTCACGAAACTTCTTGGCCAACTTTATCGACCTCCAACCATGATTGACGTAGACGTAGTCATTTGGTGTAGTTTGGTGGCAGTTCATGAGAAAGCCTGTTGTCTGGCCACAGCTGTCGATCCACATGGGGTTACAATGGAAGCCTCCTTGGGACGTGCGGAAGCGCACTTTGGCTGTGCCCTCAAGCTCGTCGCTATGCAACACGGCCTCACGTAGACCTTTGAAGCCATCCTGATAGTCGACTAGGGAAGAAAAGACTTTGTAGATCATGCCGGTTGCAAGCATGCTGTCCAGGCCTTGGGCAGCCCTTTGTTCGAGGTAATCGATGCTGCGTTGGATAAGATAAGCTTGACGGTCCCACTCAGCTTCCCAGTTTGATGGGTGGCCAAACTGCAGCTCGCAATCAATGTGGTTGATCTTTTGGCCGTGAGAACTGGTGCTAAAGATGTTCATGGATGCCGTAGTGCCGTTCATTGGGTACCGCACCTCAATACGGAATGGCGTCGCTGAAGGTGTACCATTTCTATCTTCTCTGAGGAGAAGCGGCCTGTGCACCTCCATGCCATGGACGTCGACTGCATAGCCTTCCAAGTCCGGACGATAATTGTCCAGTATATGTTGACCTAAGGTCAGGCCAACATCGGCATACAGCGACGACGTGCACACCTTGGCACCGTTGACGCGATGACCTTGGGCGACTTCGGTCAACAGTGGACTCGCAAGGTCAGATTCTGCCACGATAGTAATCAACTGATCTTCCAAAGTTTCCTGCAGGATCTTCTGGACTGAAGGTGTCGAGAGTATCGATGCTGAAGCTGTTTCCGTCAAGCTGTTGACAGTGGACGGGGGATCACCCTTGGTTAGGGCCCAATCATGCATGTACTGAATCCAGTAGTTCTTATGATCCCAGCTATAAGAAGGGAGACGGAGGACTTGGTGGCATGCCTCGAAGCCACGGTGATACTCGTCCCAATCAATCGTTAATCCGGCGCTGTAAAGACTGCTCAACCCGTCGGCCAACACCTTCCAGCAATCCTCTTTTCGGCGGAGGGATGCTATAGTCGGTGTGTCTTGCCCGAGGCTTGACTTCAAGAACGCTGAGCAAACAATATGAGGCCCAATCTCAATCCAGAGGGTCGAATTGGTATTGATGATCTTTTCGCGCTCTGCGGCTCGCAACGCACCCTCAAAGTTGACTGTTTCGCGGCAGTGGCGCTGTAGATGAAGTGGTCCGATGACACCGTGGTTACCGGGACGAATGACGGAGCCCTCCAGGGCACAGAGAACGGGGATCTGAGGGGAGTGGAAGGTAACCCGGGACGCAGCGGTATCCAGGTCGGAGAGGATGGGATCAACCTGGGCTGAGTGGAATGCAAAGGGCACCTTGACACGAGTCGCCTTGATATTGTCCGCCGACAGCACATTGGCCAACTGATCAACGTCGGCGACTCTTCCACTAATGACAACTTCCCGAGGCCCGTTTACACAAGCCACTTCGTGGATATTGGCGTCTAAGAAAGGCTGAATCTGTAGCAGAGATGCTCGCACAGCAAGCATTGAATGGCTACCCTCCTGGCACTTGTCCACGAGTAGCTGTGCTCTTGTCCCCGTGAGGTATATCGTGTCACTGGCCGATAGAACACCAGCAATGTGTAGGGCAGCATAGTGACCAAGACTATGTCCCAGGACAAAGCTGGGTTCCACGCCAAAGGACTTCCAGAGTTTAGCTAGGGCCATCTGCAAGCACGTCAAACCGAGTTGGATCTCGACAGGGCTCAACGACTCCACTTCTACCTCTCCGTTGGTCAATGGTAGAATGGATGGGAATCCCTGGGATTGAACAACGCTATCGTAAGATAGAATCTCTGACCGGAACAGGGAGAACTGTGTAAAATATTCCTTGCCCATCCCACTGTACTGTGCACCCTGGCCACTGAAGACGAAGCCAACCGGGCGCACGGCAGCAGGTATTCTCTTGATATCTTGACGCTGGGTGGCGGTGTCAAGCCCTTTTAGCAACTGACCGAGGTTCTGTGCTGTCATAGAGGCGCGGAAGTGGTGGTGTATACGCCTAGCTGTTGTTGTGTAGGAGAGTCTGGCCAGGAAGTCGTCGCCCGGGTCATCTAGACCTTCTACAAACTCCTTGAGGTTGGCAAGATTTCTTTTCAGTGAATCTGCTGATCTGGCTGACACGCTGATGACATGAACTGAGCGAGGATCCTTGGCTCGCTTCTCCATAACTGGCAGAGGGGCATCTTCCAGCAGAACAGCCGAGTTGCCACCAGCCGCAGAAAAGTTGTTGACAAAAGCGAGACGGGAATTGCCATCACCTGGTCTGACCCAAGGTGTAGGCATTCTCGCAATGTGAACGTTTCTCTGAGCTAGGTCCGTGGGAAAGTGGTGGTTGATCTTGGTCTTGATGCCGCAGTGTGGAGGGATCATGTCGTTTTGCATCATGAGCAGCGTCTTGATCAGCGCCACAACTCCAGACGCAGATTCACCGTGGCCCACGTTTGCCTTAGCTGAGCCTAGATGAAGGCTTTGATGTGATAAACGACCGCCGCGGCCGCTGGTGGGGGCAAAGGTCTTGAGGACTGACGACATCTCGGTCGCGTCGCCGGCTTGTGTGCCCGTGCCGTGCATTTCTACGTAGCTGATACGATAAGGGTCGACTCCTGATTCTCGTAGGAGTTTGGAAAAGATGTACTCCTGGGCTCCGGCATGTGGTCGAGTGATTGATACTGCTTCGGCTGAGTGATTCGTGTACGCCCCTAGGATGACGCCGAGGATGGGGTCGTTATCCGCCTCCGCGTCCTCAAGCCTCTTTAAAATGATAGTTCCAACGCCATCAGCGCGACAGTAGCCATCTGCTCCATCGTCAAATGTGTTGCAGTTGCCTTAAAAAATAGCATCTCCGATTAGCAAGCTGTTTCTTGACAACATGGGCTTCTTAACCAATAACTTACCTGTCCTTGAAAGAAAGTGGCCTCGATCCAGACCTGCAAAGTTGTCAGGATTAGTCATGACATTGGTACCGCCAGCAATTGCTGTATCGCAGTCATTTCTCCAGAGGGCATTGCACGCCAAGTGGATGGCTGCGAGACTAGAGGAGCAAGCCGTGTCGACGCTGGCACTTGGTCCGCTGAACTTGAAGAAGTAGTTCAGTCTGCCGGGAGTAAAAGCTCGGTTCCCTCCTAGAATCTAGGGTCAGCTTCGCCTTTCGTCCACAGTACACACTGAGAGTTGTGAAAGACATACCGGGGATGAAATAAGTGTCGACATTCTGTCCACTGTTGATCTCCCTCCAATCATCACTGGTCATGCCATAGAACACCCCCACGCGGTCTCGCTGCGTCGAAGGGGTTCTATCTGGAACAATACCACCCATTTCAAGCGCCTCATATGCTGTCTCAAGGGCCAGTCGCTGGCCAGGATCCGACTGCTCGGCCTCTTTGGGGGAGATGTTGAAAAATTTGGCGTCAAATAGGCCTGGCTCCTTTATCCAGCATCCGTTCATGACCTTGCTGGTGTTTTTCCGACGGCCAGTCGCATCATAGTGATGCTCTGCGTTAAACCGGTCCTCGGGTATCTGTCGATGAACATCGCGGCCTTGGTAAAGGAGATCCCAGAATTCTTCAAGGTTGGCTGCGTCTGGAAATCGACCAGACATTGATACAATGGCAATCTTGGAAGCATGGGATCCGCAGGAGGTCTCAGGCTGCTGTGCCGTCGTTGACTGATGGGGCGAAGCCACTGGAGTTATACTGCTATCCACGACGCATCGCTGTGCCAGAGTTGGCTCCAATGCCGACAGGATACTATTGCTGATGCTGGTTCCTATGGGCTTCAGAGCGATTCTTGTAGAGGACGAATTGTCCGAAATATGGGCCACCGCTTGTGAGACCTTGGTGAGATTAAGCTGGAGAATGAGCATGTCTTTCACACAACATCGGAGCAAATCTGAAAAGGCAAGTGGCTCAAACACCTCTCCGGAGGAACCGGAGATGACTGGTATGGTAGACCGCGAGGCGAATGTGGGCTGGGCCGATCGGAGGATCTGATCCACATCCTTCTCGTTGAAAAGATGACTGGCGTGATATGGAGCATATATAGGTACTGGTATAGCCTCTTTCGCAGACGAGGCTATAGTGTGAACAAGCTTGTCTATCACAGACGGCGGACCACTGATAGTCACAGTGTGATGGGCAATTGAGCTGATATAAGGGGATGATGGACGTCCAAGTCCCTAGATATCTGAATTAATATGACTACCAATGAGAGAGAATAGTGAAGAACAACTCACAAACTGGGTACTGAAGTGGTCTAGCCTTTCCTGGGCGGCCTCCTTTGGCAAAACAGAGTCGGGAACCACTATGGACCAAGCAGACGAAGCTGTGCTGGTGGCATCAAAGAGCGATGCGGTACGTAGTACGCGCAACCCTAAGTGTAATGCGACACGGACAGCATCGGTACCGGCTGATACTAATTCACTCAGAGAACGAGAGCAACTGGCTGCCGCAGCAGCAAGAGATCCAACGCAGAGTCCAACTATGCGACTACTTGCTGCTCGAGGGAAAGTGCGGCCTTGGGCATCGTAAAAGCTGAATAGTTAGAGTTGAAATGCTACTCATAAGGGATACAGGTACTTACTGTATGAAGCTGCATAGCTGGTAAAGGCATGCTAGTGCACTTTCCAAGGCGGGATTGGCACCGTCCGTGCCAGACCTCGATACAAGCTCTTGGATGTTCGTGAAGCTGGGGAAAAGCTTCCGCTCAGTGATTGGTAAGGAAGAGATCTCTTTTCGCAGAACCGCATGGACTTGTTCAACAAATCGTGTCAAGTATGGGCTATTTCGTTTGAGAAGCAATTCTAGCAAAGCCGGCGCAAAGCGGGTGCTCTGGTCTCCAAAGATGAAGACCTCATACGAGGTCTGTGGCGGGATGGCTGAGCCCATGGTGAGATCAAATGCCGGGACCCAGACACGGAAATTGACCAGAGGCAAGAGAGTGTTGGAGAAGATGCACACTGCTCGAATAATTCAGAATCTGTCGATAATGGGATGTTCACCTCGTACTATCCCGCAACCCACGGGGTATTTGACGTGTCCCAAGACCATTGCGAGCTTATTCCGCAAGACATGCATGGGCTTGGCACGGCACATCTCTGACACTGAGACCGGGGCCTTCTCTCTAGCTGCAGCAAGCTGACCCGAAGCCCGAAGTTTCGGTCGGACATGTCTTGTCGGGCTAGTCTTTGGCTCGGTACAGCTGGAGAGCCACTCCCGACCCAAACATCAGCCTGGCTGGGCGCGGAGTACTCTATCCCTGGACTGGAGGATGTCCGAGAATCCATGACCATCTTTTTCGGCAATAAACAAAATTGCATTCCCTCCAGCTGACCCTTGTCGCCATTCCCAGTCCACATAGTCGTTTGCGTCTCATAGCTTGCCTCGGGCTTCGATATCTTTACATCGGTCAGCTTACTCCGATTCGACAGAATCAGGGGAATCTCAATATTATGGCGCCACATAGTGACACCCAGGAGAGCTCTGAGCCAGCAGCTCAGCAGACACAACCTAACACTCTCATCTGCCTAACCATCACAGCCTTTCGGAAACCGTCTCTCACGGAGGAAGAGTATAGACACTACATGACCAAAGTACACGCACGGCTTGTCAGTCCTCTGATGGAGGAGTATGGGATTGTTCGCTACACGATGGTGGGCCTTCTTGGCACCTCGGTGTTGCTGGGAATGCTAACCATCAAAGACGCACAACACAAAAGAGACACGGCCGATGCTCCATCAGCTGTACGATCCGGAGTTTTCCAAGTTGTCAGACTATGACTGCATTGTGCAGTTTGTCTTCAAGGACATCTCGGACTTTAAGCGCATGAAGTCTGACCCGCGCTTCCTTCAGAAGGTTGCGCCGGATCACGTCAACTTTGCTGATACGAAGCGATCAACGTGAGTTCCCCGTATTTCACAAAAGAAAGTTCGAGTGATCTCACAACAATTGTGTAGCATGACGGTGGGTTATTTTGAGGAGTTTGTTAGTGACGGCAAGATGGTACCTAAAGACTGAATGTACCGGTAGAAGGAAGTCTAGATAACGCTTATGGTTCTGTCAAAGTAAACCACTTTTTAGTAATGAATACTTTGGTGTTTTTGACTGGGAAGCTCATAAAGAGTACAAAGTATAGTATAATAGACTTTTCGTTAAGAAACGATGCGAATCTCGCAAATACAGAGGCTAAGGCTAGGAATCATCCTGTATCCCAATTGTCAACAAACTCATGTTACTGCCCTCCGGCTGTCGCACATCCTGCAAGTGTAACCTGGAATCCGCCGCTTTTAAGAGAGCCTCCCAATCGTCAATTCCGCGCTCTCTCGCATTGAAGACTTGGCGCATGGTCAAATCACGCGTCCTGATGATACGTTCGCGCACTGACGGCAGATTCCCAGGAGACGGAAGCACCGTGTCCATGATAAGAAGAGTTGACTTGGTCGCCGCAAGCGCCGGTACGAGATTACTCAGAATGGTCTTAGCCTCGGCATCTGGCCAGTCATGAATGATCATCCGTAGCATGTAGACAGCGGCACCAGTTGTCAGCTGTGGCTCGAAAAAGTTGTGTGCTTTGAAGGATACCGGTGCAGCAGAACCCGCATTGTGCTTCTGCGCCGCTTCTTCTTGCTTGTGGCGCGCCTCTTGCCCATTGACCACGGCATCGAGGTCTTGTACCTCAAAGCGGAGATGCGAATAAGCAGCGGCCAGAGCGAAGCTGGCGTGACCAGTGGAGCCACCAATCTGTCCATGGTCAGTCAATGAGTTATGAGAGGAAGAGGACAGAGTTCCTTACATCAACCACTAGAGAATTAGCTGGTAAGCCGGCCCAGTCAAATCCGCGGATTAGATGAGAAAGATCCATGCCTTGACCGTCAGTCACGCTTTTCATGTACCCAGAGAACTGCTCCGTGAGAAGCGGGCTCTGGGAGAGATGATCAAAAAAGGGCAGATCATGATCAAAGGCAATGTTGTATGCTGTTTCTGTCTTCTTTACACTTCCTGGCCACTTCTCCGTGGCGCGGACCATGACTGCAGCAGTCGGAATAGAGGCATTGAACATATATCCAGCCCAGTCGCGCATGTTGGGGAACTTGACAAACATGGCCGAGCTCGCGGTATGAGCAACTTGGCCGGGCGTTGGCTCCGCCAGGATGCTGCTTGTCATGGCCATACGCGCAACACCCTTGAGCTGAGACTCGGGAACCTTTGCCTCTGATGCTAATACCCCATACTCTATGGCCCCTTTCAGAGGAATGTGAGAGAATATGTCAAAATGATGAAGCCATTGCAGGGCAAATATGGTATGATACTGTTGCAGCTACCTCAGCAGAGAGTTCACCGAAACGGAAATGACATCACGCACGCTGGCTGTGATATTTGGCAGGAGCTCACTAGGGCCAGTGACTAGATTGAACAGTTTGAACGCTGCCTCCGCAGCCGCAATGCGTGCCTCCTGAGCAGCTTTCGGCGCATCTTTGGGGACAACGTAGGTCGGGCCATCGGCTGCAAAGGATGGCTGAGGAAGGCCTTGAGAGTCCAAGCATTTGTCTAGCTCCTTGGCTGCAGCTAGAGCTGCATTCGCAAGCTCGACAATTAGAGATGATGAGGCTGAAATTGAACCCATTATTTCGCGTAACTTGTACAAGTGTGGGCGGTGGAGGATGGTGAGTCAATTCAAGGCTCCCTTATGATCGAACGATAGGTAGCCAAGGATTCAATCAGGGTTTCAAGACATGGATGTTTCTATGATCGGGAATTCATGGCAGAGAGGATGATATGCAGCATGCACATCATTGTAGTTTTGGGAGCGACACCGATTACGGGGATCAGCCCCGAGAAACATTCCCGAGCCCCGAGGCCGAGACCCACACCGACCCGAAGAGCGACGGTCTGGGACAATCGGTAAGGCTACCGCTGAAATTGGGTTGACTTTGGTGCGAGTCAAGTATATGGCTTACCTGAGACATCTCTGACACTGGGGGAGCTGATGCCCTAATCATTCACTCATTGCCGGGGTTTAATCAACGTTCTTGGACACTCTGTTAGGTGCATGGTTGTTGTCTCTTAGTACTTCTCTACTAGGACCTGCATTGCAGCTAATACTACCTCACTCTGCCTAACAATGCCTGCTGCTACAGTCGCTGTCGTGGGTCTCGGTAGGCACATGCCATGGCACAAGGTGCAAGCACTAAAGCTAACATAATTATGTTATAGGGGCACTGGGCCTCGTGGCTCTCAAGAATCTTCGAGAGGAGGGCTTTGATGCCGTCGGCTTGGATCGGAATGATTATGTCGGAGGCCTATGGCACTTTGATGAAGGAGACAAGCTCACTGTAATGAGGAGTATGTTTAGAATCAAGAGCCTCTTGATACCCTCTCTCATGCATATGGAATAGGTACTCTCTCCAATGGCTCCAAGCAGCGAGGATGCTTCACCGATTTCCCATTTCCTGAAGGTAAGTCTATGCATGTCATAGATAACCGCCTATGAAATGAGGCTGACTTTGCCCAGGCAGTCCCGACTTCATCCCTGCTGAGGGCATTGATCAATACCTTCAAGACTATGCCAAACACTTTGGACTAATGGACCATTGTCGTCTTCGCACCAGTTTCCACGGCGCTAGATTCGACGAGAAGAGGCAGCAGTGGCGGCTGTCTCTATCGACCTCTGACTCTCCAGAACCACACTGGGAGTATTTTGACAAGGTCGTCTTTGCCATGGGAGCGGATCAGATACCAGCCAGGCCCAAGATTGAGGGTATTGACAAGTTTAAGGGTTTCGTAGAGCACTCCGTGTCTTTCAAGAAGTAAGCCTAGTACTTGCTGGTCATACTTATAGCTGACTTGTTTTTCAGCCCCGAGGTGCTCGCTGGGAAGAGAGTCATGATTCTCGGCTTTGGCAACACAGCAGCCGACATGGCGACTGAGCTGGCCCCCATTGCCGACCAAGTCTATCTCGCGCATCGACACGGCGCCATCATTGTGAGTCCCAGTTCCTGTTCATAGCAGAAATTCCATTAGAGCAGGCCACACTAACATACATATCTAGGTTCCAAGATGGGTCAAAGGCAAGCCAGTAGACCACGTACGAACCTACCGGAAATATGTCATTCTGAATCTAATGAACCGCTATACTCCGGTACTCTGGGAGAAAACAATGAACAGTGTCATCTCAAAGCTCGAGCACAACATTTTCGACCTCAAACCGGAATGGCGCTTTGACCCTGCCCCGTCCATCACCAACCAACGCCCTCTTGTCAACGACGAGCTGATACCCTGTCTTGAGAAGGGGTCCATCATCAGCACACTGGGGCTTTCACGAGTCATCGATGATAAAACGGTGGAAACCAGTGACGGGGAGCAGTATGAAGTCGATGCCATTTTGTTCTGCACCGGTTTCACTGTTGACTACTCAGTCGTGGGACTAGATGCGGATCCGTGCCGGGACACGACCACGGACTGGCAGAAATCTCGGGGCTTCACAGGCCGTCCTCTGCCGAGACTTTACCAGAACATCTTCAGCCTTGATCACCCGCAAAGTCTCGCTTTCATCGGCCATTTGTCATTCATGAACCCTGCTTTCTTCATGTTTGACTTGGCTACTATGGCTGTGGCACAGCTGTGGAAGGACCCGTCAGGTTTCCCATCCCAGGCGGAGATGGAGAAGCAGGTCGACGATCAGCACTCTTGGGTTCTTGAACTCGCCAAGAAGGGTCCTGTTACACCTTCCATCGTCAAGGCCTCGGAATGGATGGAATGGGTCGACAAGGTCATCGGCACTGGTCTGCCGGAGCACCTCGGCTACTCGCTGAACGGATGGGGCTTTTGGTGGCGCGATCGCAAGTTCTGTAACATGCTCATGGATGGCCTGCTCAGTCCGCACGCCTACCGCTTGTTCCCAGGGAAGCGGAAGACTTGGTCGGGGGCGCGGGACGCTATCATAGCTATGAATGTTGATCGGGAGGCGAGATTTGGGCCCATGGACTAGAGTCGTTGAACGTTATTCTTTCTACTTTTGGTGCTGGAGCTGCATGATCTGAATTCAGAAGGAAATATGTCGGGATATTGGCAAGGGATTGTATGTAGATATCATGAACATAGACAGTTCAAGTAAAGCTTGTCGCGAGGGGGTGTAGTCAAGTTGGTTGTTTAGAAAATCCAACAACGGAGGATACATGCCATTCTTTGAGGTGCCTGGAAATCATTTTCACAGCCAAAAAAAGGCACTTCACTCAGTTCTTGACAACCATCAATCTCTGTTCCTTCATCAGCGCCGCCAATCATAACCCATATCAATTCCGTGATAGTACAAGAAATATCTCGTCGATCTAAGTTGATAAGTGTGGAAAGCTTTGATTAGAAGGCTGCCTTTAACTACCTGCTATACCTACACAACGCTGCTACTTGCATCATCAGAGACCCATCCCTGTAGCACCTGAATCAACCCCCGAATCATTGACTCCCAACGCGAATCAGTGTCTGTTTTATCACCACCCTTTTTCTTAGAGCTACTGTTCGTAGACCCGGTCAGTGGGCACTGGCTCTCCATCGGTGCGCGGTGCTCTCCGCCCTCCAGCTCCGGAAGCGTGCCTGGTAGAAACCCCCGCTGATCAGGCCCGTACTCGGGTGGAATCTGCGGCCAAGCATCAATACCATCCAAAATCGCAACGGCCATACCACCGGCCAGATGAGTTTCGATATGGCAGTGGAAAAGCCAAGGACCGGGGTTTGTAACTTGATACCGCAGCACGATCCATGCAGAGCCATCAAACGACGTGACAAATGTGTCCCTCCATTTGGGCGTTTCCAAATCAAAGTTCTCCGGCTCAATCACCATGGCTTCTTCAACGGACGAGTAGTTCCAGATCCCCAGCCCAGAACCAATCTGCCATGTCTTGCCCGTGTGCTTGTGCATCATGTGTGGGAACTCTTGCGGCTGTCCTGGTAGCGAGCCGACTTGCAACACCAAATCAACCCAGCTTCCGTTCTTTGTGCGGATGACGAGCCCCTCATCCAGCGCATCTGCAGAGTGGGGGTCATAGAGCAGGGGCTTGTATGCGCTGCGGTCCTCCTCATACATCCCATGCCCACTCATGGTGTACTTCCAGGCATTCTTCCAACGGTGCGTAGAGAGAACATGCATAGCATCTGCCTTGCGCGCCGGTGGGTTAGGAGGATATGGAGGCAGATGCTCGCGGTTAAGTGTGACGACGGGCTTGCCTTGGGTACTGTTCTGTCCACCGTAGTCGATCACGCCCTGAGACTCGCCGCCTTGAACGCCGCCCTTGTATCGGAGCGTAGCAAATGCTGAGATGATTTGGGTCAGTCCGCTGTCCGCCACACGGATTATGTAGTCCTTGGCCGGCTTGTCTAGCTTGATCATGACAGCATAGCGCTCGCCGGCGTACATGTGCACCGTATCGACGCGCTGGGGAACGATGTAGTGCCCGTCAACTTCATAAACCCACATGTCATGCTCATCAATAGAGAATACGATGGTCTTGAAGGTTGCGCCGCCGATAAAGTTTAGACTAACCCATTCATCCGCTGGGTCGACCTCTATCGTTTCGTTGGCGCCCTCGGCCGGCACGCACCCTTGTTGTAGATGAAGTGGAATCGTCTCCGGTTTTCCACCGCTCAAGTACGGGCCCTGCGTAGACCTCATAAATGGAAAGCATCTACGCATTATTAGTAATTTCTTCCATCACAGAGTTTTTCAGCGCCACGCCTACTCACCCCTTGTCATTGACTTGACGAGGATACAGGCCATACTTCATGTACGTGCTAGTGTGGTTGATCAACATGTCAACGCCAGGGCAGTACAGGCTTCCCTTTCCGTTCACAAGAATACTATCTGAGCAGCTATACGGATTAAATGTTAGCTCACCTTCATGTATACTCAAGTTTTCGGGCGCACACTTACAAGATAGCCATTCCTGAGCTCTCCTCGGCCTCCATGTACTCCCAGGACATAAAACGAGTCCAATCCGACACCATGATGATATTTGGGTCCCCCGCAGCGCGACGCATAGCCCTGATATTGTCTGGTTCTTTGCTGATCAGATGCCACGGCGCCGGTGCGTCTGGTTTGGGTCTAGACCAGATGTCAGCGCACACTCCAATGTTGCAGGCTGAACAAACCGAATGAAGATTGGCCCGTAAAGACCGTCCAGGACAGTAGTCCGTGAGTGAGAGTGGTACCAATGGGTTCCCGCTGGTGAAGCTTTGAACCGATAGACGAAGCTCTGGCCAGTCTCTATGGGCTTTTGTGACATGCCAGGAGTTCCGTCAGACCAAGGCGTGCCGTACATCCTAGCTCGGTCAATCCATCTACGCTCAGTCTTCAAACTCATGCAACTTACTCAAGCCCATGCCAATGAACAGTGGTGTTGAATGGCATTTTATTATGTACAGTAATCTCAATATCGTCATCCTCATCACAGAGAATCGTGGGCCCTGGAAACTGGCCATTGATCTTGATCATTTGCCTCTCCTGGCCATTTGGTGCTCCGGGCTCCCATGTGATGACCCAGTTACGCTTGAAGAGGGCAGCTGCCACGCATGTCGAAAATACCCATGCTACAATGAGAAATAATAGACGCGAAGAAGAGTGCATACTGGGGCGCAGCCAAAAATCAACAAGTTATGACCGGATTTTGGTGATAATAGGAGAGCGGAGGAACTGAGCTCAAGAGGCAGTAAATCTCTCATCTTTTTCTCCTCCTATTTCCTATGTCCATGAGTCACCATTTGCAGCACCGATTCATCCAGTTTGAGAGGGTGGTCATAATCCCGACTCACTGGCGACGATCTCGGTGCATGTTTCGGAGCCCGACGGCCCCACTCCGAGACTCGGGCCGATGGGTCGCATTGGCTCCCTTCACTAGAAGGTCTTATATCCTCACCGTGATATGATGCCCGTATTGTACAACCGGTTTGCTCGTGGAGGAACTTCTGGTAAAAATGATCAAGAAGAAGGTCTCGGTTTGGAGGGCGCTGAGGGCCCTCGTCTTTCTCACCTCAATACCATTGCTGGTACAGTTTCTAGTGTACAAATGGTACAGCGCAGCACAACTCTCAAGCGTATCATCAGCGCCCGAAGTCGCCCATGAAACAAACCTCACTATATGGGAGGTTTTAAGCAACGATGAGAGTGTCTCCCGATTTGTCGAAATTGTGAGCAATCTGCCTGACATCGTTCGGGGACTATCGGCACCGCAGGCTCGCTTCACCGTCTACGCGCCTGTAAACGAGGCATTTGACTCGTTCTACTTTCCACCCGACCCCCCTCCTTTCTTTGGCCTGTTTATTGCGGGATGTCACATGGGCCCGGGTCCACTACCCGCTGAGCGTCTGCCATCGAGGAGCACCGTTTCGTCCTTCGTCAATGGGGACATATTCTTCACTTACAAGCAACGCATCAGCGTGCAACAGACTGGTGACGGGCTGACACTCAATCACGAGGCCAGGCTCCTTCCTATAAACAAGTCACAGTCAGTAGCTGTCAACGGATTCATCCACCATATTGATACCGTACTGGTGTTACCCAACTCAACCGCCCACGCCCTTCGCACTCGACCAGAGCTGTCAAGGCTGCGGAAGGGGCTCGAGAGCACTAAGTTAGCCGAAGGCATCTATGACACGAACGAGCATGTGTCGCAGACCATCTTTGCTCCAACGAATGCTGCATTTGATCGCCTTGGGGGAAAGGCCACAAAGTTCCTGTTTAGCAATGGGGGGAGGCCGTATCTCCGTGCGCTACTAAAGTATCACGTTGTGGCCAACAAAACTCTCTTCAGTGACATCTACTGGCCTCACGACGGCGCAGATCTGGTTGATCTCAGTCAAATAGAGGCCAAAGACTCTCATCAGGTAGGTTGAAACAACATTTGGTCAACCAAGCCACCTCCCAGTTTAAGGATGGAATTTGAAGCTGATCAAACATTTGCATAGTTTGATCTGCAAACTTTGCACCCAGATCTCAAACTGCCGTTACAAAGCCGAAAAGTCCACGATAGATGGCAACTCAATGTTTTGGCGGATAGCGGTGTTAGCGAGACGGGCCATCATGATCTTGTTCCCATTTCAGTACCTGACATTGTTCTGATGGACGGGGTGATCCACCTTGTCGACTCTATTTTACTACCTCCAGGTCTTTCAAAACAGAAAGAAGTGTCTTGGCTGGGCAGACTTGCCTCGGCGATTGGGCACCAAGACCACAGTGTTGAAGAGCTGGTAGATCTACTAGAACCTTACATCGATGAGTCTGAGATATTTGGCTAGTCAGGGCATGGTTTTATCAATCAATTATGGTAAACCTATGTTGGATAAAACAATAGCGAAGCTCTATTTCAACAAATCCAGCCTCCGACAGCCTGAAATCGTACTTGGCCTTTGCTGCTGCAGCGTCACTCAAACGCTTCTGGATACAGTTCAACCATCTTGTCATGCGCCTTCTGAATCCTGTTCTTCAAGTCCCATCCGGACTCCTCACTCGCCGCATTGGCGGCTTGCTGGAAGTTCATGGCCCACAACCTCCACCTTGCGGCACTGAGCTCAAACTCGTATTTTCGTGATGGCTTCTTTACTTCCTTCACCACGCTTTCTCCCGCAATGAGGATGTAGTTGGCCGTTGCTAGTACCTGAGCCTGCCTACCTAGGTCGATTGCAATATCGCCACGGGTTCGCGTCTCAAGAGCATCCTCGAGGTCATCGAATATCCAGACAGGCCCCATATCATGCAACAGACCGCCCCTGTACAACTTTGCTAACAGAGCTGATATGCTCAGCCATTCGTTAGCCAACTTGACTAACGGCCGGTCTTCGCTATATGGCATGCCACTTTCCGCTGACAGAACAGGTTAATGAGCGTTGTCAAAGCCTAAGATGAGGGACTACACTGCTTACCATGACTAGCATTCCAAGATTCACGTACAGCAAGACTCAATCCCGAGTCGAAATAAACGAAACGGGGGTTCTATGAATCATGGGTCAGTTTTATGAGAGTATTGGGGGCGAAAGGATTCCGTACGCTTGTGTCAAACTCTTCGGCTGCGCTGTTCTTGATGCCAACTAATAATTCTGCAAGCTGATCGTGCTTGGTATCCGTGAAGGGGACTTCAACCACCGTTTCAAGTACCGCAAGAGATATAGCATTCAGCTCATCTCCAGCTCCATACTCTGGGGCCGCTTGACCCCCCAAGTCTTCACCTGTTAGACTAGAGAGGTAGTTGTCTTCAAATTTCTTGATTGCCTGAGAGACCGCAGCAGAGTCATCATCCGGTGCAAGTAGTAAGTCTCGAATAATGCGAAAGAAGACAGCATTGGAAATGAAATCAAGCCCATCGTCTTCTTCCTCAATCCTGGAATCAACAAGAAGCAGCCAGGCTGGCTGGGCTGAGGACTCCTGAGACGAAGCCGTGAGTTTTTCGGCGTCAATGCTCTCGCTCATCTTAAGTAGGTAATAACCAAGAAAAAAAAAGTGTCAAGTAAAGGCGGGGTATCTCGATGAAAAAATACTAAAAATCAACCGACCTAATGAGGAAAACGAGGAGATACAGATTTTGATAGTTCTGTTCTTGCTCACGACGGATGAGAAAAGGCAACAAATCGAGAAGCCTGAGGTTCCAGGGAGACAGTGGAGAGCGATCAGGCGCCGCTCAAAATAGCACCGTTTATTGTAGGCGCCCAGGCTGTGCTGCGCCACAACGACTGGCCAATCATAGCATTGCCGCGATATGCACAGCGAGGCCAGGTCGTATTTACAGTCCACTTTTCCGGGCGCGCGGCAGATGAGACGTGAGCGACCGGATGTTCCGTAGACTCGGGAACCTCTACGCGCGCGCCTTTAAAGGTTGGAGCTTTTTGGGTGGTATCTCCTAAACACTGTTACAGGATTCAAACCTTACTTTCTGCTGTTGGTCGCAGCCGCTTTGTCTCAGGTTCAGTCGGTTCATGCATGCGATTCCTCAGCGGAACCAACACACATGGCCTCTTGCCAAAGAACCGATTTCTGTGGCCTTGCTATGACCTGATGAGCGAATGATTGAAGATGAGGTCTAAATTTGGTATCCCTTGCTGATGTCTTAAATTCCGGTCCGTTTCTAATACTATGGACTTTGTCAGTTCCTTTCAATTCTCCAATCTTCCCCCATCACGACCGCGTTTTGAAAGAGTGTACCTTTTTTCATCCTTCAACTGTTTGTACGCTTCTCTTTAGCCTTCACGTTTCCTCTTTTGTTCTTTTAAAGTCCATCTTCAACTGCGAACACCTCTACAATGTTTCGCTGGCTCTTTGGGCGGAGTGATGCTCGGCGCAACACTGATGAGGCTCATCACAAGAAGGTAAACCCAGACATTTTATGTTATCTCTACCAGAGATACAGTTCGCTACCAATAGTGCGAACTGTTTTCGTGCAGAAATGTTTGAGATCTTAGCTAATCTCAATCTCATGATAGCAATATTTCACCTCTCGAGGCTCCATTCCTACCAAGGTAGTCGACGTACAAACTGCGGACGTTGTCGACCCTCGCCGTCCTCAAGTCGCGGGCGGCTACCCCCATCGCTTTAGAAACCAAGAGGAAGCCAATGGGAAAAGACCTTTCCAGGGGTATGAGACAAGAAACGACGCTGATAGGCAGCTGTATGAGGTCCCAGTCGGTAGCCGGGTGGACCTAACAAGGAGAACCGCTACGGCCCGTCAAGTAGAGAGGGCGAATAATCAGACTCACCCCAACGACAGAGGTCGGGTACAACGAAATGAACTCAATGACCCTGGCCCCCTTCGCGCGGTTCTTCCAGGTAACCAGAACACGGGACAAACCTTTCCGGTAGCCGGCGTCCTTTACCATCCTGAGAACAACCCACGAGGCTTCGCCCGAGCCCCTTTGGAGCCACTAGACCGCCAGGGACGCCAATATCTACGCCGCTTTGAGGATGATAGTGCTCATGACGAACGGGTGACCACCTGGCCACCAAGGGACGAAGATGCGGATGATCTTACAGCGTATGAGACTCGTTATAGGCAGGAGAGGAGGCCCAGGAACCGACCACAGCCGAGGAGATGACGGAGGTGTGGGGAAAAAGTAATTGTACAAACGGCAGGCCATGTACTTGGTGAAATTGGGGAAGTAGGCCAGGTGAAGTCTTGTATAGGGTTTACGAGAGGTGTTCTATTCCTCATCCACGTCGTAATTTAGCCCAGCACCTTGGTCAAGTAGATGTAGCTAAATAACGACAATTCGTAATTTGTTATAGTATGAACAACTCCGAGCAGACTATTCTCTCTGTATTTCAATGGCGACTCCACATCAAAGAAAAGAAAGAAAAAGAAACTGCCGTCTCAAAGAATTAGTAACACGTAGTGCTGTCATGCCCTGTTCAAGCGTAGCTCGATTCGGTGTTAAGCTGACTATTTAGCTCCCCTTATGCTGATTTTGGCGCGAAGACAGTCACGCCTGATCCTTGCAACAACAAATCTCACCAATTCTAACAGACCAGACCACTCGTCGATCGGGACTATATTGATATGACACAGCAAAAATCTCACGAAGGCTCTGAGTCACCTCGAGCGTGCTTCAAAGCATTCCTTGATCTAGCACCCAAAGTCAGACGCAAGATCTACAACGAGGCTGGCTTTGTGACTGGAATCGACATCGTGCTAAGGCCGAGAAGAGGGTGTGAAGCGCATGATCGGCTTTCCGACGAATGTTTCCTCAATGTTATGTAAAAGAAGATCTTCATTTGATCATGAGCATAAAGAGGATTATCGACATTGACCACAGACTCTCTTTATTTGAATCACTTTTAATCATATATCATACCATGTCTTCTATATGGCTTCCTTGTTGGAAAGAGCGCGCAGCCGCTGGCTCAGGTCGCACCAGTAGCTTCGCATCACGACCATCAATCTGACTTTCCATACTTGTATAGCCATAATCCTCACTAAGAGCAGTCTCGTCACCCGACGACTTGCCTTGTAGTCGAACAACAACCTCAACGGCTCTTTCATCTTCGATGACCTTCGGGTGACGCTGCGCAAAGTATTTTGCATATTTGAACAGCGACCAGTAGCAACTCGCAACATTGACTGCGGTCAATGCCATTTTGTAGGGCATCTACCAACAGTCAGTAAGACATGAGGCTAAGGTATCAAGTAAGATGAGTACTCACATAGTAGAAGATCAAGACAGCATATCCAACTCTCTCGTTCTTCCGTCTAAGATGTACTTCGTTGAAGATAACGACATTAACTAAGTACAGCAAGACTGTGCCCCCGAGCAGAATACCGGCGAATCCTGGCCTCACTATCATGGAGATAGGGAAAACGAATGGAGTCATGAGATACAGTAGAGTTTCATATACCTACATTGCACCCTCATGTCAACTTTAGCCAGCAAGACCGATATCGTGGCTCCCACATACCTCTTGAAAGACGAAAAGTTTAGTTGCAATCTCCCAAAAGCCGAGCTTCCAACTCCCAAAGATGTAAGTCATGTTGTACCACATCCCGTTGACGAAAAAGAAGTTCCAGCGGAGAAACCGTTGCTTGAAGACAGTCATTTCTCCAAATCCACCTCGAGATCCACCGGAGCTGAAGAAAATGGCCGAAGGTGTTTCTGTCTCGACAAAGACTGAAGTGCACATCTGAATGCGACCCCCAAGTCTCCGGCAGCTGTGTCCCATGAACCAGTCTTCGGAGACAGAAAAGCCCTCGTGGTCATGGAAAGTCTCGACCAGAAACCTTCGATCCCAAAGTGAAATCGCGCCATGAGGGAACGTGGCACTGCCGATCTTCCCAGCCAAAGCTCTCTGCAAGCCCGATATCTTGTACTCGAGGTCTTGTGCCTGCTGGCAGTATGTGCCCTTTGAAGATGCTGGTCCTACACTCTTGATAGAGTAGCCTATGCATTTTACGTTTCCTTTGATCCTGTCACCAACGATAGGAAAGTTGGGAGGAAGGGCACAGTCGTCATCGATAAGAAGAACGTTCTTAAAGCGCTTCGCGGCGTAGCACCCAACGAATTGTGCCACAATCTTGGAGCCCACGGGGGACCAGATGTGGTTCACTCCAAATGCCTTACAGACCTCTTCTGTATTGTCGAGCGGTTGAGGCGAGTTGCCGTTGGCAATCACAAAGATGCTTTGGGGAGGGAAGATTTTGATCGCTGCTTCCAGGGTTGGTCCGATGATATTAGCGGCTTTATAGCACGGAATAAGCAGGGCTGTATCACAGGCAGAGCTGCCCTGGCCCGGTATCTGCTGGGAGGGAAGAGGGTCGGATTCGAAGAGGACGAATAAAGGTAGAAAGGCGTATCTAAAATGATTAAATGATGGCAAATCACAAGTTTCGGTTGGACTTACAAGGCGGCCACCCCAATGATGATTGTGAAGCTGCCCGTTAGGGCCATCTTATATTGAACTGCAAAGTACAGCCACCAGACCGCGCCATTCCATAGTGGCAGACCAACAAGAATAAAGTAGATAAAAGAGATAAGTACAGTGTAGACAGCGTACTCGAAGAGGAGTCGGCTCCATCGTCGACGATGCATCTGCACTCTGCGGAGTTTTGCTCTCTCGTAGGCGTCATAGATACTGCCCTTTCTGCTGCGAGTTGAAACGGACCGAGACATGGACTTGGATATACTATCACTTTCGTAGACCGGTGCCGGGGTGGTCGGTAAAGCAGCCGAGGCCCCATGTTCTGGAAAGTTGTACCCCTGATCTGACCCGGCGGATGGAAGATCGAAGTGAGGGCTCGAAAAGCCAAAGGAGGAAGGCATAACTGGTAGTTGTGCGTGGTATGAGAAAACAGATTCGCTGTCAGATGCATGCGATCCAATATTTGAGGGCAAGCTGGAGCTGCGAGGTCTCCTCCCTGGCCCTGGTCCTGACGTCCACTGCACCTCTGCTGTGCGAACGACACTCAGGGAACGACCAAGACCTGTGGAGATTGAACTCCGTTTCACAACAATAGAGCGAGGAAGAGAGTCGAGAAGTGTTCGTCCACGTTGTCTCTCAGGCGAGTGTAAGTTGTGCGTGTTAACGGCGGTCTGGATGAGGCCATTTGGGATGGTGAACTGCTTCAATGGTCGCTCAGGGTTGGGGTACATTGCTTCCATGGCTTACTTGAAACTCTTACAAGGAGCTGCGAGTTGAGTAGCGAGTGACGGGGATATATGCTCTGGACTGGACGACCTTTGAAGACTTCCATGGCAAGTGATGGGTTCTACAAAATCGGGGCCAGTTGAGGATCTCCTACTAGATCTACGATCAAAACAAGAAAACCAATTTAGAATGCCAAGAGTAACTCAGGGCGAGAAACTCAATGTGGGGACAGGGGAGATTCCTCTACTATCCTATTGCCTAAGATCCCTCCGGCTCATCCGGCTATGCCGAAATGAGGCTATCGCCATACTCAGCTCAAGCTGAAGTAAAGTCGGAAGTCTTGAAATATGCAGGCCGTCCGGCCACACTCGTATTCCCGTCATTCTTTCAGCCCTTGACCTTGCCGGAATTAACCTGTTCAATCACAGTTCACGGTGGTTGGCCGATAGCACCATAATCCGAGCGGCTCGTCCCGAAAGCAACATCATGCCGGCGTCGGCATGGGTTCACGGACGGGAGGCGTTGCCTGCCAGAAAACCCAAACGCGGTCAACACCTAGCGACATGGCCAATAGAGTGGCTTTATGATATTAAATGTGCCAAAGCCTCGTTGGAAACCCACATGGGTGGAGCTCAGCCTGTCGACCCTTGCACCATGGCTATCAGACGACTTGGTCTTTTCTGCTCCATAGGAAAATTCTGATACAGGGATATGACAGACAGAAATCCGTGGGATATGGGATGAACTAGAGTGTTAGGCGTTACATGCCTGCACTAAACACGTTGTGGCAGGGTCGTCCAGTGGGGGTGCTGAAGCGGGATTTACAAGTATTACGATATGACGAGCGACTGGTCTGACAGGATGAATCCACTCCCTAATGCATGAGTTCTTCCAGAATATGTCTCAGTGAATGCAGGTTTCCGGTAAGACATACAAGCAGCCTGCAAACCCGTTATACCTGTGCTGTCACTGGCGCTGGGTCATAACGCAATGGATGACATAGCAAAAGGAGTTGGTGAACTGTTGGCATGAGTAGGTTTTTTTCTGGGCTCTATGATGCTGAATACGAGCACAATAGAGAGGGTCTGAGACATGGAGACTCACGAGAATCATTCCTCGAATGCAAAGCTCCAAAGAAAGAAGGTACAACGAATAGCCCTGTCGCCAGATTCACCTACAACTGCCATTCCCGTTATACACCATACTCTTGGGGTTTCAAAACATAACGCTAGTATGGGATATCTAATGTGACTCGAGCTTCAGCTTTTAGTCAGCCATAGTTAAAAGTGGGTTATCAACTTTCACACATCTTATCTCGATTCCCGTAGGTTCTCTCTCACACAACCATCAAACAATCTCGTCCAAGGCAGAGGCCCACAGTTTCCCGTCCCGAAGGTGGCCAGTCATGAAGCATCATTCAATTCCCGAACCCCATGCATCAGTGCGAAACAAGACACCTTGACCCAACCCACATCCCGATACCAATAACTGTCTACCGCGCCTCGCAGACATCATCAGGAACGACAACCGACCGAGGTTATGCAGAAACGCACGGGCATCATGGTGGCTTGATCAGACTCTGCGCCCTCTCCTGATCCATGGTTTTACAACCTCAATACGATGTTGCCAAGCTTTTCGCTTCCTCTTGCCGCTCTCTCTCGCAGCCCAAGGCCCATCACTTTGTTTCTCGGCTCTATTCTCGAGGCTCCACTATCAAAATCATCAGGAAAGGGCCTTGTCCTTGAATCTCGAGCGAATTCAATCCTGCCAAGCCCGAACCCGCCTCAAAGTGGACCGGCGGTGATGTACGGTGAGCTCAGACACTGGGGGGTTAAAACTTACGATCTTTGCAGAGGGACAAGCAGAAATTGTATCTCGCCCCAGCGGGTTATTTATCACCGAGGGACCTAGGAGAATTAAGCTTGGCCTATCATCGAAATTTGAATCATAGCCCGTCTCGATCTGGGTGTGTGTCGGTCGCTTGATGGCACAACATTAGCATAAATTGCATCACTATACCATACCGCATAAGCCTTAGGCTTCTGATCTTAGTTTCACTCATGGTCATTAATGACTAGCCAAAATCATTTCCGCTAGTAATTTCGTCATCGGTGCCTCGCTATCGCTTGATAGACGAAGAAACAAGACCACTACTGTGTTAACCAAGTTGGTCAGTTCAGTTCATTCAATCGATATGACTTACTAAGTCAACTGAAGTTAATTTGAACAGCAGTTCTCTAGACTCGAGAATACAATTAAACTTGGCAATGACGCTATGTTAGATGAGAGTTGGGTTGCGACGCTGCTGACAAGCTCTCCTCCAATGGCATTCTGCTCGCTGAACAGCACCTATCTGAATACAGACTGCGAGCTCACATCACACTGTCTGTGTAGTCTAGGAAGTGTTTCTATTCTTGACACAAAGATATGCACTAGTAACAGGTCATCCGCAAATTAGTCGACCTACACGTAACGGTGAGTAAAGGTGAAACTACTGCCATATCTGGTGATTGATTGGGGGCTCGCCGTGTGGCCAGATTCCGGCAGCCTATCAGCCCCCAACGGCTCCCACGGGAAGCCGTCGCCATTCAGAAAACATGAAGTCACTACTTATCCTTACTAGTCAGTTCAAACCAATATCCCCACTCAGCTCTTCTTTAATGGGTGGTATACATTTTCGCTAGGTAGATTAAGCCTTCAAGCTTCAGCAAAGGCAGTGGATTGGTGGAAATATGGAGGTTAATCACAATGCTAATAGTGTCGCCCACGCCGGGCTAAATGCCTCGCAGTATACTTGTGACACCGCATTCCGATTTCAAACTCTGTACCACTAGAAGACAACAGAAGAAGAAATAGTTGAGTACTACCAAGACTGTTCTGAATCCCCGTTGACGTCCCCCGACTAGCTCACCTTTGTGACTGTGTTTGTGTCTTCTGTCCTTCCTACAATTTAAGCTACAGTATCATTCCTTGACTTGTTCTCCTAGATTTCTTTGACAGCCCTGGGCGTCAAGAAGACATTGACAGGTCCCTTTTGCCAGAGAAGGTACGATTCGCTCTTATCCTCCCAACCCAGACTATCAGCAGCCAAGCGGATGTCAAAGTTCCAAATCAGCCGGGCTAAAATCAGCCTCATCTCAGCATATGCGAGACTGTATAAGAAATTAGCGAGTCTATTCTCGGAGAAAGAAGGGACTTGTGGCGGAACGTTCGAGCCACACGAAACAAGACAAGGTAAAGGGGCGGCGGTACATACTTTTTGCCAATGCATTCCCGCGGGCCCATAGAGAAAGCTTGCATTGCTCTCTTCGCGTCATTTTCAAAACGTGGGTCATTCAACCAGCGCTCTGGGACGAAGTCATCCGGCTGTGCAAAGTGTTCTGGGTTGTGGTAAACAGCCCAGTGCCAGATGTCAACAGTGGCCTTGGAAAAGAGTTGTCAGTTCCTATGGCTTTCAATTATACACTAGGTAGATCTCACCCCTCCTGGAATATACTGGCCAATGATCGTGTCGCCTCCCTCACGGATCAAACGTGGGGTTCCATGTGCAACCGGCGGGAACAAACGAAGACTCTCATCGAGGACAGCGAGCATATATGACAGTTGTTGCACACTGGCCATGTCGATCTCCCTCTCTGCTGCAAATGTAGATCGCACCTCGTGCTTAAGCTTGGCCAGGGTTTCAGCGTGGGTTGTCAGATAATAGAGTGCCGCTGACAGCAAAGTAGCGGTCGTCTCCGAACCAGCGAGAATGAGAATGTTAGCATTGGAGGCCAGCTCCTCAAACGAGATGTTCTAGCGGTTGAAGAATAATCAGCTCCATTCAACAGTCTCGACAAGAAAATCATCAACTCACAATCCCGGTCGTCTGTGTCCTTTTGATCATAGCATCAACAAAGTCGGGTCTATCCTTCTCCAGCGCCAGCCTTCTGCGCACCTTGTCGCGAGACATGTCCCTATGCTCGGACCATTTGTTGCTCGAACTCTTTGGAACAATAGACGCAAGCAGCTTTGACAGCCAAGGGAGGCGGGCTAGAGCAGAGAGGAAGGCTATCTCTTTGACACCCTGGAAAATGAGTTGGACCCAAGGGTGATACTTTCTATTATCAAGACAACCAAACGACTCACCAAAGGCCAAGTCGCCAATGATATCGAACGTAGTGAAGTTGAACCACTGCGCCATATCTAGAGACTTTGCGCCACCTTCACATTCTTGATGCAGCCTCTGAACAAAGGTATCAACGTAAGCTGTGATGATGGGCTCCTGGTCGAGCATGGCCTGGTTGGAGAATCCACGGGCAAGAGCACGACGAAAACGCTGGTGATTCAAGCGATCAGCCCCGATGATGTTGTCGGCATTGAACTGGCCAAGAATTGGATCTTTAGAGTTCTCCCCGGTGCCAGTCTTTCGGTGGCCGCGGAGGTCCTTCATGGCGTCTGGGTGGTTCATGGAAAGGTCATTAGGGCCGATCCTCACGATGGGACCGTACTTTTGGTGAAGCTGTAGGATCGTCCGGTGGCTTTGGCCCGAGATGCACATACGCACATAAGGGATGCTGGAAATAGCCCAGAGAGTAGGACCGGGGAATTTGCGCAGTGGATTGAAGAGGAGATTGTATACGATGATGTAGAGGAGGTACGCAGATGACTTAGTAGGATCAGGATTAGCACATTGACTCTATCGAAGCTTCGGCATCAGTGAGGACAATAACGCACCAAGACCAGAACAGACACTGGTAGCAGCACCGATAGAGGCACCGCCGATGTTTTGTCGAGAATAGAAACCAACGCCATATTTCTCTTGGAAAATATCAAAGTTGGAATGAGTCCTGGTTGTCAATTATGTCCTTCAGGCTTGATTGAAATGTCTATCACTTGGGCACACAGGAATATTAGAAGAACCTATATACACACGGGCATGCCTACCTAGCATGAAAATGAGGCTCAAAACGCCATGGGGCGGGAAAGAGTACCCGAGCCTTATTGCAAAATCTCTACATTCTCGTGTCTAATTTACTTGTTGCGATCTCTTGCCTCAATCAACATACCTACCGTTGAGGCGAATGAGGCAAGCCGAGGGTTCTACGTCTCTGTCCAGACTGGTTGTGTAACACAACAACCGCGGGGATGTGGTATATATTACCGCAACTTAAGCAGCAGTTACAAGGGATGTCCTTGACACGGCTATGGCTGAATGGTTAGCCAAAGTGCCTGAGTCTGAACATTGGGCTACAACTATCATAGAGCGTCGATTGGCTCATGCGCTGCAACCCTTGAGGCAGCATATAATCCATGGCAGCATAGCCAGAGTGCATAACTAGTCGGCAGTTGTTTCATTGGATGAGATTGCTGGGCAGAGCGGGGTGCCAGCGACCTGATAAGCGACCTTGCCGCTGTTGTGGCTGGGTAGAGGGGCCTGATAGTCCGCGGGAGAAGAGTCTGCGTCCGTTTTGAGGGGATCTTGTCTTACCTGCAATGGATAGCATTGCGATCCATGACAATATGCGATGTGATGGTGTATATCATGTGCTCCCACGGATCGCTGCGTTTGGCATTAGCGTTCAGGGGAGCAGCGCGGAGCTGGCCACTCCGGTCCAAGAGTGTTGTGCCTGGGGTAGTATCACGCTGCATCTCAACCGTTGGAGATGTATAGCGCCGATCATTGCGAGGCACGTTGGCCTATTCCCCCACTTCAGCTTTGTTTATGGATCCGTAATCTGATAAGTCGAGGCCAGTGAACGTGGCAATTGGTGCTTCACGCGGGTCGGGCCGCAGGAGTCTATCCCCGACCCACACAATATGCATGTGAATCTTCAACGAGTTGCGTTCTCGAATGGGGGCCTGCCACTCTTGTATTCTCTTCACTAATATCTCTGCACTCATTGGCGTCGTCATGCTAGGCTTGGCTCACCGTCATATCCTGCTGTCTTTTGTTAAAGAGGCAAGTTTACTCGCCTCCCATGTTGATCACCGACCTGAGCCACTGAGAAAATACTGCGTCTTGCACCTTGGCATTTATCTCTCACCTGAGCACGCGCTCATGACGTGAACTTCACATATGTCCAAGACATCCAATACCATGCTTGCTGGACACGACGCTGTGCATACGCGGGGGTCATTATTACCACCGCTGCACACCTACTGCTGGCGGCCACCGTTCTAGGCCGGTCTACCTGCAGCGGTTAAAACTGCATTGGATATCTGATAATTCTCTCATTTGATACATTTACTTGAGAAGAGATAACAAATTTGAGGGGGCAACAGAGGACGAGAAGTTAGGCTCAAGACCCAGCAGCATGTGGGGGTTATAATTGATTGGCATCGTGATCATCAGTATTGTCCGTTTTCAGTTCCTTTCAAGTTTGTCAGCCATTTGACATTCCTCTTCGACTATTGCGATTATCCTCTTAGCCCCACTTCTACCTGGGTATCCATAATCTCTGATCAGCTACTCTGGGCTTTCGTAAAGACAACAGGCTGCTAGATCACCCCTCCTTCATATCCACCAAGCGCACTGTTCAACTCAGCCCGGCTAGACGTTTGGGTCACAATTTAACCACGTCACAAGATCATTATCGGAATAGTCACTTCATATGGACATGTGGCGGCTTATATTGCGTCAAGGCGCAATTCCATTGAATGCTGTCCTGGGGCTAATGTGGTATGCGTATATACGACACACTTACACCATTAACAACTATGTTTGTGTAACCATCCAGTAGATACCTAGCGTAATGCATCTCGATGATTGCTCTCACATCCGACTGAGGCCTTGTCCTTTCTCGGGATTCCATTCCAAGCCATCCTCGCATCGTTAACACTTAAGTGCCTCACATGAGACCCCCGAAATGAATGTCTTATCTAACCCAATCTTAACCCCAGACAACAGCCATTGGCCCAACCTTGGTCGAGATATCCAGCTTCCCAAAACTGAACTTTCCCACGATAGAGCCCAAGAAACCCGTGTGGACGTCTCGCTCCATGATGTGCAAATCATTAGTGACTTGGTTCGCCACAGCAACGAATCGATTCTTATGGTCAGGCGAGAGCGAAAAGTGTCTGGGGATCTTCCCATGCGTAGAGTTCAAGCCCAGAAACTCCAGCGGCTGCTCACTGTGTGGGTCAACAGAGTAAACAGCAATAGAGTCAATGTTGTCGACAGATTCGGTGTTTCGGTTCGAGACGTAGAGGAATCGACCATCATGAGAAAGATGCACTTCAGATGCCAGATCTTCGTTCTTTGGCTCTGTACGGCTGGTGCCACTGTTAAGGGTCGAAATAGATTGGAGATGTGTGATTTGAAGGGTTTCATTCAAGTCGGAGCCTCTGTTACAATCCGATCGATCGAACGCGAATACGTTCATCGTGTTGTCCAGCTCTCCGATCAAATACATCAGTGTCTTGGTATGGCTGTACTCTGAGAAGAGGAGATGGCGAGGGCCAGTTCCGGGAAGAAAGGTCATGTTCCTGATTTGCTCGATGTGATTGGTGCTGTGTACCTGGTAAAGGTACAGTCGATCAGCCCCCTTATCAGGAACGGCCATAATATCCCCAGACGGGTTGAATACGACGGCATGTGGATTCGCCATGACTTGCGAGTCTCCGGTGCCAGGACCAGGCTTCGTAAGGTTGTATTGAAAGGTGTGCGCTGCCTCCCCAATCTTGCCCGGAGAGATCAGCGGGAATACCGAAACGGTGGAGCCGTCACTGCGACATTAAGTTAATTGGTTGACGACGCAGTTGGGATGAAAGGGGTGGCCAATGTAACCTACATGTTCGCCGAAGCCAACGTCTTTCCATCTGGGGTGACGTCCACGAACACGCCGCCATCGCCATGAGAGATCTCCGTGTCGAGCAGCTTCAGCTGACCGCCAGGCAGCTTCTCAAAAGCAAAGATGCCCGCACTTGTAGACGAATTATCCGGAAAGTACCTTCTTGAGATAGAGTACAAGAAATTGCCCCTAGAATGCAACCATCCCGGTTTGTACCCGGCTGGGGTAGTACTGAGTAGCTCGAGGCTTGTATCTGCTGTCTTAGCAGGGTCGAAGCTCAGAGTCAGAATACCGCGCTCCTGGTGTGCGACGCGGAGAGTAAAGGGGCTTGAGCTAACGAGAGTTAGGCAAGTGAGGAATGTTATAGCTGATGTTGCAAAGAACAGCATCCTGTAAAGAATGAGGAATGGTCTTATGTGTTGGCTTCTGTCTCAGGGCTGTAACTTGGCTGTTGATGAAGTGAGAGGCTCATTATTGTTAACACATTCCAGATTCTATAGTCACTTACTTATACTAGATCGAATTTTGTGGTGATATTTCCATGGTGACGGGTTGTAAGCAGCGTGGGTTGGCTCACGATGCCGAAAATAGTGTCGGTAAAATAGCTTCCACGTATCTATTCACCACAAGCCACCACATCGTCGTCACATTGTAATTTCTACAGGAACCAAAGATTACTCTAGGATCCTGCCGCGTCATTTTCTACGTAAGAAATATTGAAAAGGAGCCTGGGATATTCTCTTTTGAGGTTACCATTGGGATGATGCTTACGGAGTCCTACGGACTTCGAGCACCAAGTCCGACGGACATTGCCAAACCACCCCGGCTAGCATCAATAGTCCCTGGTTCCAGCTTACGTGTGGAGCAGAAATAGTTGTAAGTCGCAACACCAATTTGCGAAGTTTGGGATGGCTCTATAGAGTCATGAGAAGATGCATGAATCGATGCACTATGGCGATAGGTATAAATGACTGTCAGGTCCTTCTTACTTCCAGATAGCTTTAACAGACAAGACAGATCCGACAACTCACATCCTCCCATACGATACTCTCTTAATAAAAATGCATTTCACCGTCTTGCCTTTCTTTGCGGGCATTACTCTGGCCGCCCGCCCATGGCTATACGCGCCAGATACTGGGGCTGAAGATCGATACGCAGAACTCGGTATCGAAAAGGGCACTCTGCCCCCTCTAGACGAAATCCACTGTCTTAATGACTTCGAATGGGCTGCTCGTAACGTGCTCAATTCCAGTATCTACGCTGCCTTTTCTGGTGGTGCTGGCACTGAAGGTTCCTATCGCATGAATCAGGAAGGATTCCAAGCTTATAGGTTTCGCCCTCGCACCATGGTTGACATCCTGTCAGTGAACGAGACATTTACGACGCAAATGTTGGGTTACAACTTTTCCATGCCCTTCTTCATCACGTCTTGCGGTGGAGGCGGATACATACACGAAGACGGCGAATTAAACCTCATCAAGGGTGCCCATGACCAGGGTATCCTCTACGTCGCCTCCATGAGCGCCTCCAAGAGCCAAGAGGAGATTGCTGGTGCAGCAGCCGATGGTCAAGTCTATTTCCAGCAGTTCTACGCCAGGGGTTGGGATGATGACAAGGTCAAGAACTATCTGGACAGCGTCAAAAAGTACGGCGCTAAGGCAATCGCCTTTACCGTCGACTCGGCCGGTGATGGTGATCGATGGAGGGCCGCCCGCTACGGGGCTGGCTCAACCGATTCAGATGCTACGTACATCACCTGGGACTACTACGACAAACTCAAGAGTATGACGGATCTACCCATTTTCTTGAAGGGCATCACTACCGTCGATGATGCCAAGAAGGCAATCCAACACGGTGTAGATGCTATTTACTTGTCAAACCACGGTGGACGTCAGCTTGACGGAGCACCCTCTGGCTTTGAGACAGCCCTCGAGATGTATGTCCTGGATAGGGACTTGACTCAATTGAACACAAAACATATATCTAACAATAAATAGTTTCCAAGAGGCCCCCGAGGTTTTTCAACAGATCGAGGTCTATGCCGATGGCGGTGTTCGGAGCGCGGGCGATGTCCTCAAGCTACTCGCATTGGGAGTGAGAGGAGTTGGTGTCGGCCGCTCGTTCATGTACTCCATGGTGTACGGAACCGAAGGAGTGATCAAGGCTGCCGAGATCCTAAAGCATGAGCTCACTATCAATGCTCAGAACCTCGGACTCAGTAAGCTCGATGATATAGATGCAACATATGTAAGTGATCGACGTTGTTTTGATACACGCAGGCTGACATACGCGGCAGCTTCAAAAAAGAATGTTCCCGAATTTGTGATGGACACATCATACCTGTGGTTGGGGATGAATCGGCGGTATTTTGGAAAAGGGTAGGATCCGTATGGCACTATAGAACATCTCTCTAAGAACTTGAAAACTGTTCCAGAAGGGCTATATATTCTGTTGCACAGAGGCACGTTGGTGGTGGGACGGTGTAACTAGACGCAGGTGGCGCTGGCCATGCAGCATAATATGTACGCAATGTGTCCTGGCTACGGCCCTAAGAGCATGTAGGGATACGTTCATGTGTCATGATGTCAAACAATCGCCTTTATTGATAGCCATTGTCGTAGCCCTACATTAATCATGATCGCCAACAGTTTCTTATCCTCAGGGAACCTCTCGTCGTCAAATGTGAATCAGCACCAATGATCGGCGGCTTCGGTGGCTTCAGTTTGCACCTTCCAGAAGGGGCTACGATACTGACCAATCAGGTAATCATAGCCGGCCCTGGCTTCGTGACATGATTGGCTGTCTTCTGCCCAACGCTCTTGCTTGTGGGGCTTTAGGGTAGTTGGCTGTACAACTCGTCTTTGCACTCTGAACATAGCGATGCGAAATCTTTATGCCATAATTTGACAAAACTGTTCATACCTCAATTTATACCTCACACAACTGAAGATATTTCTCGAAGTTATCCTACTACATAAGAGTGGCTCTTCACAAATTGACCCAAGTGCAAGTACCACAACGCGCTCCATAGTTTCGTATTGCTCATCACAAACAGCTGCGGAATCTGTGCGGCATATTTCTCGTACCCTTACCTTGTCGCTGCATTTCAACCTCCCAAGCGGACCACATAATTGGCTGTTGTTAAGGAGGTGTGGGGCGGTTCCATCCTTTAGACAGGGTTTAAGGGTTTAAGACGTGGATGGACTGGAGGCTCCTGAGTTAAGTGGTTTATCAAAGGGCATTCGTGCTATGTCATATATAGCGCTGCAAGCCTTATTAAAGCCTAAAATAAGTAATTAAAAGAGTCTTAATTTTTTATAAAGGAAGGTTATAGCGTTAT